>VOPJ01009536.1:11840-36900 GCA_014673585.1 Semibalanus balanoides
CGGGCCGTCCTGTGTCTGTCTGTCTCTGCCCGGGGCGGGCCGTCCTGTGTCTGTCTGTCTCTGCCCGGGGCTGTCCTGTCTCTGTTCGTCTGTGTCCGGGGCGGGCCGTCCCGAGACGGGATATTTCCCCATCCCAGACAAGATCACGATTTTTCACCAGGCTGTCTATGATTTTACCAAGTGTATGCCTGTAGTGAAACTGGGCAATAATTGTTCTGCTCTCGGTGACAGAAAGCACCAGAGTTTAGGGAGAGGGGACAGGTTACAGTGCCTTTCGGGCTCGTTCCATTACTACCCAAGGTTACTTTAAAAAGAAAGCGCCCCAGTTTATGTGTACCATAACATTGTCGTGACCTTGCCCTTCTTCATTGATTACGTGTCGAACATTCAGAAGGTATGTACCTTGCCGAATGTAATGAACTATGTATACTGTTGCCTCATTGGTTTCTTATTGCATCTCAAAGAGCTGTGCAGTTATATCAGCGATGAAAACAGAGGTAAACAGTCTTGGCAATAAAGGGAATCAAGCATGACGACCAATGGCGGATCCAGAAAGTGTGATTTTGACAGTTTGGGGGGACCAAATCCCAAAAAATTATCGCATAATTCTGCAAACTCATCGGGATTTCGCTGCTTATGTATCAAAAATAACTGTTTAAAACAAACTTCTCTGAGTAAAAGTGCTTAGTTTTACGACAAACTCGGGAAATGTGTCAAATTTGCGCCGATTTTTGGTGGTTTGGGGAGCATGGCCCCTTTGGCCCCCCTGGATCCGCCCTTGATGACGACGCGTCCTGCTCTCCTGCAGATGATTATATTATTACACCCTTCATTATTATAATGCAGTCAGAACTTCATACATTCCAAACAATCGTCCTCGCATCATGATCTCCTGACCACCGCGACATGAGCCCTCGGTACCCGCTGATCTCAATGACGCTCTGCAGTCTGTCTGTACTCTGTGCTCTCTGCTGTTTAACCGACCGCTGATCTCAATGACCCTCTGCACCCATAGCCGTGTACCGACCCCGTGCCCCGGAAGTGTGGCCATCGACATGCTTTGGTTACATATGGCTTAGCTTTTACTTATTTATTTTAATTTAGTTAGTTAGTTTAATATTTACTTCGATTTAAGCTTTGACGAGGCTTGCCATGTAAGCTCGCAGGGAATATTTCCCTGCCAGTTAAATTTACTTACGATTGCGGATTGTATGCATAGTATTGGTATTGTATCGGTATGTTTTGTTTTACCGTTTACACGAGGGTTCTTCCGTATGGTTAGTAATTAAATCGCATAAACAATGCGATTCATAGCCAGCTAGGTGCTAGTGCCTATCGTTTAGTTTGTGTATGAAAAACCTGACAGGATGTGTACAATTTGTTGAAACTTCGGTATAAAATACTAGTCAATTAGCAATTGCCTTCAATTCTTCTTTGTTCAATCGTACGTAAAAGCAAATAACACCATACACGAAAGATAATATCGCAGAAATAGCCAAGCAACTTTTTTCTAGGGCTGGCCAAGTTGATAAATATCGCTGAATTTGTATTTGTGTGTATTCGTCTCGCACCATCAAATTGGACACTTCAATCAGTTGGCTTGATCGTCTTTGCCTCATGCACTTCTGGTTTGCAGACCTGGTCGCCCGCTGTGTTGATGTACTGTGAAGCAGATGTGCAGGAAGCTGTTGGAGCGATGCCAAGTCTGCGCGTGTTTGTGTCGTCCCATGTCAACACCAGCCCACATATGTTCCGGACCATACGTCCTTGTCACCCCAGCCGCTGCAGCCGCCCTCCCCTCGTCATAACACCACCACTCCGTCACTCTGTAGTTAACGTCACCCCTCCCGCCACGTCTGACATTAGAGATGAAATAATAATACACACAGGTGAAGTGTCGATACCTCGTGGATCTAGGGTGCGTGCAATAGTTGATCAAATGCATACGATCTTGGAATGACACGTTCTTTCTTAACAAACAAACAAAAAATCAACAGACAACTATCGGTATCATCAGGATATCAAACCAGCATTACTGAAAGTTTTGTTCGATGCTGAAATTTGTTCAATCATTATGCTATAACCACAAACATTGCAACCTCCACAAAGGGAAGCTTTTTATTTGCGACAGCTTGTATCCTTCACTACTAAAAATATATTCCACGCAGCTACGGCGTTAAAAGCAAAGCCCTCATAATGTAGCGGCGAATCTATCATTCCTTCCTATGAGCGTAATTATGTACTATATATTTATTGATCAAAATAAATAACTTTCTCCCTGCTTAGCCACTACTCTGCTACGTTGTTCGTTCATAAAACGCTTCTGGATCGCTGCCGGCGCCATGGTCTGAGTGCTGGTCGGTTCGGGGTCCAGGCCAGGGTGCAGTCGTACTCACCGGGGCCTCTGGAGCGCTGCAAGCTGGCCGCCAGGCGCGGATGGCCGACAGACGATGGCCGGCGCCGTCTGTTGCATTCCTAACGTGCCTCGTGGCACTCTGCAGCCGATGACCTCGGTGGTCACGTGAGCCACGCATGCGGAGCTCATTTATTGCGTCGCCACTGGAGCTCGGTGGTCAAAGAGGGCCTAAGCCAGCACCGAGGGTGCTTGTTCGTAGTTGGCATGACCGCCTGGAGAGTGGTCCAGTGATCCGCCCGCGGTGGTATGTGTGCATGCCATCAGCTCAGTAGAGCGGCTGCTCGGCGGATCTGACTGCTAGCTTGCCAAAAACACTGGCAGAGCTCGTAACGCTATGTTAGAAGTTGGCATTTTATTTTAAACTGGCCTGAAACAGTCTCTGTTGAACCCTACCAAATCGATCGAAAGTTTTTTTAAAGCTTCGTTGACTGTGTTTCGATCAAAGGAAGGCTATAAATTGTCGCAAGCTATATCTGTCGAGAAAAAAAGTGTATTAGGCGGATATAATGGTATAATAAACTCTCTCGGCCCATTGTACGTTTCCTAAGCTCGGGTTCTAACGCGCCCCTGATCCTGTCCTCTGTCCCCTTCAGGGTCTGCTGTCGGCTTCTGACACTATTCCACTGTCCCCAGGGCCTGTTGGACGATTCTAACAAGTTGTTGCTGGAGACCCTCTGACCCTGTATCCTGCCCTCGGGGCCTGCTGGAGCGACTGGAGCGGTCCTCTGGAGGCCCTCTGACCCTGTCCCTGCCCTCAGGGCCTGCTGGAGCGGTTGGAGGTCCCTCTGACCCTATACCCTGCCCTTAGGGCCTGCTGGAGCGGCTGACGGCCCTCTGACCCTATACGCTGCCCTCAGGGCCTGCTGGAGCGGTTGGAGACCCTCTGACCCTCTGACCCTGTCCCTGCCCTCAGGGCCTGCTGGAGCGGCTGGAGGCTCTCTTACCCTGTCCGCTGCCCTCAGGGCCTGCTGGAGCGGCTGGAGACCCTCTGACCCTCTGACCCTGTCCCTGCCCTCAGGGCCTGCTGGAGCGGCTGACGGCCGGGGAGGTGGTGATCGGAGACGGTGGGTTCGTGTTCGAGCTGGAGAAACGCGGCTATGTGAAGGCCGGACCCTGGACCCCCGAGGCCTGCATTGAGTTCCCGGAGGCCGTCAAGGGACTACATCGGGAGTTCCTGCGCGCAGGCTCCGATGTCATGCAGACCTTCACCTTCTACGCTTCGGACGACAAGCTGTGCAACCGAGGAAACGAGGCCGGAGCCAAGTTCACTGTGAGTGGGCCGGCGCTGTGCTGTTCCCGGTATCGGGACACACGAGAGGTCGTGGTTAGCTTTGGTGCTCAAAAGGAGGTGTCACAATGCCATTTTCGTGATTTTCGCTTGATGACGCTTTTGTGTAGCTCAATCAGTACTTATACCAACATTGTTCTTGTTATTTTCGGCATGTAAAGCATTGACAGATATCGTAGGCATATTAGCTGATGTTATGTTTTAATGAGTCGAGCACCATAACCTCGAGGAACAAAGGCGCTAATTGTCTTGGATCTACTCCCGAGTCGTCAGCTTGCCAAGTGGTCACAACACGCGTGACATCCGCAGTCGGTGTCGAATCGGCCATGCGAGTGTAGGTATATTAGTGTTTATCCCCAGCCGTTCTAAATTCAATGTCAGTTTAATGAACTATTAGTTCTGACCACCGCCGTGTGTGGCGCTAGTGTCGCCAGGTGAACGACGCCGCATGTCATCTGGCTCACGAGGTGGCCGGCGAGGGGGACGCCCTAGTGGCCGGCGGCATCTCGCAGACTCCCACCTTCCTCAGCGGGCTCGGCAAGACGAAGACGCAGGCAGAGTTCAAGAAGCAAGTGGATGTCTTCGTTGAAAATAAGGTGGACTTCCTAATTGCTGAGGTGAGTAATTCTGCGACTGAGGTTATCGTTGGAACCTCTCGCGGTTGGTGACGCCCTATTTGCGAACTGTAGCGTTGATATCATTTTACCTCGGCGTAAAGCATGCTCTTACATACTGGATCATGTGAATGTGTTCCATCCCTGGCCACAGTAACCTCTTCCGCTACTGACCTCTTCAACACCCCCCCCCCCCTCCTCCACCGTCACTTGGCAGTACTTTGAGCACATCGAGGAGATGGAGTGGGCGATCGAGTCGCTGAAGTCCAGTGGTCTGCCGGTGTGTGCCTCCATGTGTATCGGCCCCGAGGGGGACATGCACGGCGTGTCGGCCGGAGAGTGCGCCGTCCGCATGGCGCGCGCCGGCGCGGACGTCGTCGGCGTCAACTGTCACTTCGACCCGTTCGTCTCGCTGGACACGGTGGCGCTGATGAAGGCGGCGTTGACGAAGGCCGACCTCAAAACGCACCTCATGGTTCAGCCGCTCGGAATCTGGACTCCAGACGCGAAGAAGCAGGGATTCATCGACCTGCCCGAGTTCCCCTTCGGTGGGTCTGGGGAATCGCGTTAGATAAGGAATCCAAACAAAAATGGAATCGTTTTGCAATACTTGAACGGTTGATCACTTAACAGAAAGTTAAATGATCATTTTAGCTATAATCTACGAACTTTCAGGTATCATGAAAGACTCTTTGCTAATGGCCTATGGGGAATGTTCTGTAGTTTGTTTTATGTGTTCTGAGTTGTTTGCTTATGCTCTGTGCCCTGTGACCTTTCCCTGTGTCTGTGACCAATTTGCTGGCCCGTTTTTCCCTGCTGCAGCGTTGGAGCCACGCATCATGACCCGCTGGGACATGCACCGGTACGCCCGCCAGGCGTACGACATGGGCATCCGCTACATCGGCGGCTGCTGCAAGATCCAGTCGTACCACATGCGCGCCGTGGCCGAGGAGCTGCGGGAGGAGCGCGGCAAGCTGCCGGCCTCGCACGCCAAGCACGACCTGTGGGGCGGCGGTCTGCTGCTGCACACCAAGCCGTGGGTGCGGGCCCGCGCCAATGAGATGTACTGGTCCAAGCTGAACGCCGCCTCCGGCCGGCCGTACTCTCCGTCGCTCTCCAAACCGGACGCCTGGGGCGTCACTGCCGGCGATCGGGAGCTGGTTCAACACTCGGAGGCCACCACGCAGGCAGAGGTGGACTCGGTTTCCGAGAAGTTCAGAAAGGCTGACGTGTAGTGATGGTTGTCGCTTGTCCGTCTGAGAACTCCTACAGCAGCACACCGGTGTGTCTGTGTCGAGTTTGACCTGAGCTCATATCATGCTTAAGTAGGGCTAGTTCCGTTACGGTTATGTTTGATAAGTGTTGAGCACTTTGAGTTAACCTGGAGTGGGTAGGGTGGATGTCGATTGATGTGCTGGCCACGGACTTGGGAAACGTTTAAAGTAAGTCGGCTCTGGCGTTCGCGGACTCGTATAATATGTACTGACCAGCGTCCCTGCTGGATAGTGTTGTGCGGCGCAGTATCGGACATTAAGGCGTAGGTATATATGGCCACTTGCGTTTCGTAGGCGCCGTATGATGTGGAAGAGAGTTCATGGTGTCCTGTGTTCATTATCAGGGATACTGCATACCGAGAGAAAGCTGGGGCGGGAGAAAAGACATGTGTCGCTACCGATGCCGATACTATATAAGGAGCTGCATAGAACGCAGAAGCGAATTTAGTACGTACAGTTAATGCAAGCACGTGTTTGCACTATGAAAATGAGCGATTGTGTTTCATATGCCAACGTTTTCAGCTTTTGTAAGCTAATATATATTCATAAATAACTTTATAAAACTGTGTCATAATAAAATGCTCTACCTGCAGCTAATAAAGAAGCAAAATATCCTCAACATTTCACCTCATTTAAGAGAAACACTGGAGTCCAGGCCCAGGGGTTTAAAATAGCAAGTGCACGGGAACATTGTACATGGCCGTTGCGACTTATCAAACGCAACATTAATATCTATAAGACCCTTTCAGTGAACCAGTAGCAAGTTTCACCCGCTCAAAAACGCGTCGTTTTCCGGTTCGATTTATTACATGTGGTAGACGGCAGTTAACATTCGGCGCCTTCCGGGTGCCGCTCCTGGCCTTGTCCCGCTGACCTGGCTGGCCGGGTCACGACGCGCAGACCGGGCCGGGGCACCATACGCTGACCCTCCGTACCACCCTGCTGGGGGGGGGGGCAGCTCACATCACACTCGCTCGTTCTCGGCTGACCCGACAGTGGATTGGGAGAGAGGGCACCAGCTGAGCCGCCACTGAGTCCTGCTCAGACCACACAGCTGCCCGGTCAGGTCAGGTCGGGCTGAGCTGAGACCGGGTGTCGTTTGGCAGTGATGAACGGTCCTGTCCGACTGACGACTTTGGCACGGGCCGATAAAGACCGGTTCAGGACTGGCATGGTACAGCGGCACAAAACACAGCACGGCTTCCGCAGAGGCCGTCAAACTTCTACTCTTATATTCTTCCTACCAACTATCCGATATGAGACCAATCCGGACGGGTGCGTTGGTGTCGAACCTGGGACGTGCTGGAGTTGTCTGAGAGTAGAAATGACTGCAGTTTGTTGCTCGATTTCAGTAAAAACCCTGCAAAGTGGAATTTACCTGACTCAATACGGGTGGCACCCTTGAGCTCAAAAGGACCATACAGAATATGGAGACTCTATTGAGCTTATGGTACCCAAAGTGGCGATAGGCATATTATTCGTGAAGAAGGGCATATTTAAGTTATTACTATAGTCGTTCTATTTTTTTCACGCGATATGCAAACGCGTACGATAGCAGCTGGCGTTTTGGCTCCGCCAGACCGCCCTAGATACAGTCTGACTGACATTATTTCAGGAAAAGTTTGACCCTCAGAGGCGCCACTCACCGAGTAGCAGGAAAAAATGGCCCCCGGGCCGGCTGAGCGCCTATCTTAACCCCATGAAGTTAGCGCTTGTGATCAGTACAGTTGCGCTACTCATGGTCCGAAGAGTGTCCTATCAAAATCCCGATAAGTACTCGGCGCCCGCCTGGCGCACAGGAAACACGATTTAGAACTAGCCCGAAGCTGTTTAGTGGGTTCACTTTACGAGGGGGATCGAAAAACAAAATAATGCGAGACTATCCTCAGTTACTTTGTGTTCGAAACTTTGCGGAGTAGCGAAACGACCTTTCTACCGGTCTGCGAGTTTATTCTCATATTTTCCAGAAAAGTGCGCCCAAGAACATTCCTATTTTTGTGTAACAAATCTTTGTCCTCTACAAATCTGCTTATAATCAGTTAAAAACCCCATGTTAATAGAGCTAAACAAAAGCTATTCCCTTCAAGCGCCACCAGAGATGGGCGATCCGGTCAATCGCAACAACTTTTCACATCATTTTTTACCAATATCGATCACTGGCAGAAGCCTGAGTCGGGTGTTGTATGTAAAACCCATTGTTTGTTTCGTACCTCAGCGCGGCGGAGCAGTCGGCGTTACTAGTTTCCCCATAAATTGTTTCGAATGAGTTGAAGTGTATGTGAGTAACTTTTTTATGTCTTGGGGTCGGCCCTGGGTTATGTGTAGTACATGGACTTTTGTAATAAATAACAGAAGTGACATCCGGCTTAGCGAGTAGAAACAATGATAAACCGAGGTCGTACGACTGGCACGTGCTACACATGCTTGCATCGTGCTGGTGCCTAACCGGAGACTGACAATACATTAAATATAAAAAGATACTACTGTAGTTGATTTATGGCAAAGCAATCTCACTTCCACGAAAACACTGATTAATGATATGAGCAGTTTTGATATACTAAAGATTTATTACTAAAGTTATTGACCTATCCTATACATAAGTAGCAACTTAAACTTGCTAAAGTATTAATAATCTAGGGGTACCCCATCTTCGAGAAGGCATAGCGGTCCAGACACATCAGGCCTTTCTTTGGCAACCCGCGTCAAATTTACCATAATAAACGCTGGCAAACAACAAACCCGGCGCAAACTGGTTCCAAGTTATTTCACTACCGACACAACATTTGCGCCGTGCTGGTAATATTTCTTGGAGAGTAAAACCACAAACATGATGCCTGAAATGGCAATAATCAATAATCAATAAAGTACGCAATGTCCTTATGGCAAAGAAGCCGTGGTATGATCTTCCGAAACAGCTGATTTGCTGCGGTTTCACTGGCAATGCACTATTCTCTGCTCGCGGGACACAGTCTGCACCATCACTGGCGTCACGCCACTCAGCCAAGCCACGCCAGTTGGGAGACACGTTCCCGAAACGATCGAGGTCGCACGGCACCAGCCGACTGCTCATCAGAAGCAGAACAGTTCAGTTCAGTTCAGTTCAGAACAGTTCAGAACAGTTCCACCGTCACCCGGCACCGTCTCACGGCCCAGCCGTGGAACACATCACGTTCGTCCGGAGAGCCAGCCTCGCGCCCTACAATCTTACGGCCCAGCCGTGGAACACTTGACGTTCGTCCGGAGAGCCACCCTCGCGCCCTACAATGACTCTGTCTCAGCACAGCAGTGGCAACGCACCACATCTGTACAACAACAACAACAACAGCAGCAGTCGGTCGAGCCGGCGAGCGGACTCGTCACGCACGCACACACGCACACACGCACACTCTTATGGCTTCGTGACAGCCACCAGGGCAGTATTGCAGGAGCTGGGCTGCTGGGGCTGGGGCGAGGAAGCGAGAGGATTAGGGGAGGGGGAGGGGGTAGTGTAGACAGATTGACTTGGCGTTGAGGAATGTTCAGAAGGAAATGGTAGCCAGTGAAAGGTGTCAAACCGAGTTTGGAGGTATGTCGAGATCATTTTCGAACCGTTGGGCACTGAGGTACTTGTGCTTACATGACTGGGATATGACGTGGATGAACCCTTTTCATAAGGCTCTCGGGTAGAAAATGAAGAGCAAAATTGACGACTCATTTCGAAACTAAACGGAATTATTTTCGCCGCTGACCGCTCACAAGCAGAAACCATGGGTGGAGCTTTTCAGACAAGGTTGGTGGGGTAAACTATCATATCACCTGGTTGTTTTCAGGCACGATTTTTCTCAGGGAGTGGCCATGCTGGTGGTAGAATCAAATTTTGCTCCTCAGTCATATGCTGTTTACCGGCGTAGGGTTGGTTCGTCAGGGAATCATTTTCTATCTAGGGAACTGGAGGCTGTAAATATATTTTGCTCAGGGTGGCATGCGCTCCCCTCTTGGCTACGTCCCTGGCTGTTTTCCATGTTTTAAGTGAAAAATTGTCATTTAAACGAGAGGGACCGTTCAAATCTGGCAAAAGTTGGTGGGGCAGAGCGGGAAGCTGGTGGGGCAGTGGTTCCACCATTTGAATAGGAAACTCCATTCGTGGCAGAAACCCGTTGAGTTGACCATAACGTCACTTTTGGCACAAACGTCACATCACTTTGGCCCCCGGAGCGCAGACAGTATGTGAAATAGTGCTGGAGGAGACAGTCGCAGTGGTCAGCTGACTGAAGGGGCTGGGGAGAGAAGGTCGCCATCCTCGCGTGCAGGCCCAGCGGACAATAAATCACCGTCAATATGGCAGTGTATTACAAGCGGTGATCGGCCGCTTGGAAGGGAGCTGGAGGCTGTGGGCGGTGCAGATGAGGGAAGCGATAGCTCTGGAAATGGCACACTCTACACACAGGAGAAGATGCATCGACTCAGGTCTAAACAAATGCTGGATGATTCTGGGAAATACAAACATGAAGTAGTCAGGCAATGAGGCTGGAAAACAGTGGCAAAATCACTTATGGGATCATCAGTCACCAGCGATATTGGAAACAAATCACGGTGGGCACGTGAGGCACTGGATTGCAATACCTTCAAACGATCAATAGTCAACCTAACAACCAATGGCCAAAATGTTCACCATCATATAGCCATGTGGTTGGCTGGCAGTGGCTTGGACAATATGCATGAAGAGCACCAACAAGAGAAATCCTGAAAACATCCGTTAACGACCAAACAACATGGCTGCCTGGCAACGGTTCAATGTCAGCTCTCAGCCGGTTCATCCCGGTTCGGAATCTGAGCACTCAGCCGAATCTTCAAACCACAAAACGTCCGTCCGACCTCCAACATCTCAACACGTAGCAGCGTCGCAGCCTCTTCGTCCAGCCTTACACCATAGCCACCAATCTAAATTGTCATTTGAACTATTTTTGAACGTCGCCATGCACATTCTAGGAGCCGCCGCCGTCAGCTCCTCTGGCCAGCCGGCCTCTGCGCCGCTGAGCGGCCGCCTTTCCTTGAGCCTAGCGACGGTGTCTCGCCACCCGACGTCCCGAGCACTGCCTCGGCTGCCTCCGCTGCCTCCGCTGTCTCCGCTGCCTCCACCACCTCCGCCGCCCCCTCAGATGGACTCGTCGTCGGGGATGCAGCAGCGCGGGCAGCAGGTGCGAGGCTGCGGAGGCGGCGGCGGGCGCGGCTGCCAGCGGGCGCGCAGCTGCAGCTCCGGCAGCAGCACTCCGGCCGCGCTGGGATGCACCTCCAGCGGGGCCGGCGCCGGTGCCGGCGGCGCTGCCGGCCGCTCTCGCCAGCGACCAGCGGCCTCCTGCGGTGCCGGCGGGCCGTGCTCGGGCCGACCGGGCGGCGGCTCGTCTCATTGGGTCGGCGGCGGCGGCTCGGCCGGCGGCGGCGCTGCGCGCGGGTGCTCGCCGATGCTGTAGTAGTGGCCGTGGTACACCACGCCGATCTCACGCAGCACGTCGCCGCGGATCGTGGCCTTGAGCGTCCACGTGCGGCAGTCGTCCCCCTCGATCTCGCGCTCCATCCGCTCCACGTCCAGGATCTTGGAGCTGAGCCGCTCTAGGATGATGCCAATGTCCTTGATGCTGAGGTAGCGCATGCGCTCCACGCTCAGCTGGTCCACGAGCAGCAGCAGCTTCTCGGTGACGCCCTCCTCGTTGGCAGTGTTGTCCCCGTCTGATTCGGAGCTGTCCTCGGGCGGACCGGCCGCGTCCCCGGCTACCACTGCCCGGGACGGCCCGGCCACCGCCCCCGCCGCCGCCACCGCCACCGCCCCCTCCGCCTGCGGTCCGTTGTCCTTCTTGGCCGCCTCGTCGAAGCGGACGTGAGAGAGTGGTCGGCGGACGGGCGGCGGCGGCGGCGCGGCGCGGATCGGCGACGTGGCCGTTGAGCGGCGCGTGGCGATGGCCGTGCCGCCGGCGTGCAGGGCGCAGCAGTGGAAGTCGCAGGCGTCCGGCGGTGAGCCGCGGCCCGGCTGCTGGCCGTGCTGATGCGGGTGCGCGTGGTGGTGGTTCGGGTGGTGGTGCGGCCCGCACTCGGCCGTATGCACGTGCACCGAGCCCGACTCGACCGAGCTGCCCTGGCGGACGAGCCGCGGCGGCGGCTGCGCGTACGGCGGCGGCGGGTCCTCCCGGCTCCTCGCGGAGGGACACGGCGCCGCGCCGCCTGGAGAGGTGGCCGACTTCTGGTGGTCGAACGGCGCCTCACCCACGCCGCGGACGACGATGTGCGCCCGACGCGACGGTGATGTGGCCGGCTCGCGGCGCTCTCCGTCCCAGTGCAGCTGGATCGTCACCTGGCCCCGGTGGTCGGCGATCTTCCAGGAGGGCGCCTCGTCGCGCAGCTCTAGCGCGTGCATCGTCTGACAGACGATCCGAGGGATGCAGGTGAGCGCTGTCGGGGAGCGGGGAGGAGTGCGGTCAGTCTGTCAGATGTGCGATGTGCAAGGTGGATAGCGCTCAATTTTTACAGCTTCAGGTAAATTAACATCCCCACCAAAACAACATGACAACCGTTATGTAATTTATTTTTATCTGGTTACAATGTCTACCCATGCCAAAACTATTATTTGTTAGAAATACATTTTATTTTATTTTAATTATGATTTGTGTTATAGAGCAGCTGGAACTGCTGTTTTTACCTGCTCGAAGCACGTCGACACCGGGCGGGAACCAGCGCTCTGCGTCCCGAAGCAGCAGGAAGACTGTGTTGGCGGGCAGCAGCGCAAAGTACTCGGCGTCGTCCACCACGGTACCATCCGACTCGAGCACGACGGACAAGGCGCAGGCCGAGTCATAGCGCAGCCTGTCCCGTCCTGGCACACACCAGACACGGCACTGTCACCGCACAGACCGAGTCAATAGCGCAGCCTGTCCGTCCTGGCACACACCAGACACGACACTGTCAACCTACATCCACAGACCGAGTCATAGCGCAGCCTGTCCCGTCCTGGCACACACCAGACACGGCACTGTCACCCCACAGACCGAGTCATAGTGCAGCCTGTCCCGTCCTGGCACACACCAGACACGACACTGTCCCCCACAGACCACGAGACATCCGCGCAGCCCCTGTCCCGTCCTGGCACAACCAGACACGGCAACTGTCACCCCACAGACCGAGTCATAGCGCCCTGTTCCCGTCCTGGCACACACAAGACACGACACTGTCACGGATGCACAGACCGAGTCATAGGTGCAGCCGTCCGCGTTTCCTGGCACAATCACCAGCACGACACTGTCACGGCAGCAGACCGAGTCATAGCGCAGCCCCTGTCCCGTCCTGGCCACACACCAGACACCGCTACACTGTCACCAGTAACAAGACCGAGTCCATAGCGAGCCTGTCCCGGTCCCTGACACACCCAGACACGACACTGTCACGGAGCAGAACGAGTCATAGCGCAGCCTGTCCCGTCCTGGCACACACCAGACACGACACTGTCACCGCACAAAGCACTGCTGCACACAGAACACTCGCGATGCACTGTACCAGCCACCACGGAAAACACACGGGACTGTACGACCACCGCTATTCTATACTGTCACTGTCACTCTACTGTCACTTTGTCTGTCATATTTGTAGCCAGGTAGAAGAACAGATAGGTGCCTATCAATGATCATAATTCAGCTTCATAGAAGTAAAAAGCATGGGTCTACGCCAGGGGTGTAGGTTCCTTTTCAGTTGGGGGCTTCAGCCTCCTCCCCCTCAACTGAGGATTCAGCCCCCAACTTTGACGAAGAAGTGAGTCAAATCCGGTGAGAAATCTGGATTTTGTGGACTTTGATCGTATTTTAAACGTTTTTGTCCGGCTCAGCCCCCCCCCCCACACACACACACACGCACTTGTCTGGAGACGCTCCGCCCCTGGCTTACATTTTCGAAACATGCAACAGCTAACTTCAAATATACCTATGTGTATTGCGGAACAGTATTTCCGAGGAGATACTGTACCGCACTACTCATGCTTAGTGTCAACGATTATGATGAAAGACGACGACGAGCCCATGTAGACAGGGACGTAGGAACGTCACAAAAAGTGTGAGGGGCAGTAAAACTTCGATCTCTTCTTGAGAGACCCCCCCCCCCCATGGAATATGTATTTGCAGATTTGGGCTTATCTGGTCTTGGCGAACCTTTTGCCATCATTTGGTACTTGTTCGCACCAAGTACAAGAACATATTTTAGAAACACAATATGGCCGAAAAGTGAGGGTGCCATGCCCCCCCCTTGTTTCTACGCCTATGCATATAGATGCTCAGGGGCGTCGCCGACGGGGAGGTCGGGGGGGTCGCGACCCCCCCACTTTTGAAAACCGGGGGGGTTGACCCCCTCCCCACACACACACACACACTTTTTATGGCGATCGACTACCACCCCACACACTTTTTATGGCCGAAGCTTGATTCAGTTTTCAATGTAGGTATGTCCTATAAAATCAGAATTTCAATATGAAAAAATACGAAGTGGAATGGGCTTAGTCCGTTTACGGATGCAACTTTTTTTCGTTTTCCCTCCGACACACCGCTGCTACGAAAGTTTAAACGAGGGAGTTTAATCCGTAATATGGTGATGCCGAAGCACTAAAAGGCGACATAAGTGAGGGATTGCGTGTTGTGGTGTACACAATACACACGTCTATCAATATCAGCATAAATTTACCATTGATAGTCCGTACAACTTGCCGGTCCTAGACTGATAAAAAAACTAATAGACCATTCAGCGTCTCTTTTTAAGAAAAATGTAATAATTGAAAACCCAACTAACCTTGCTTAGTGATAGTAGATAGCAGATAGGTATATGGAACATACCTATCTGAACCATTGGCAGATCTAGGATTTAGTTTTTGGTCCCATGGGGGGCATCACCCCGAAAAAAAAATCATCAAAATTAAAAAATAGTCATTGGATCCTTGCTTCCTTATGCATAGCGAGCTAGACGTTTTAGAATAAACTTTCCTCGCAGCTCGGTAAAAGCTGCGTAGATCTCCTTCTACATCAGGAAATGTGTAATTTTTTACCGATTTCAGGCGGAGGGGGCATTGGCCCCTGATGCCCCTTCTGGATCCGCCAGTGATCTGAACTTGCAGCATCCTTATGGAAGCCATTTAACCCTCTACGTGCAACGTCCCGGTACCTATGAGCCGTCTCGGGCAGCCAAACCACAGCACATAAATATTGGTAACTGTGCGTACATTTAACTATTATATTATATTATATAAAATATTTTACAACACGGTGCAGTACATGGACTGGGCACGGATGGAGCTTTTCAGAAAAAGTTGGTTTGTTGGGCAAATGTCACATGGTTGACTTAATGTTTTGATAATTAAGATGAAAACTGAAATTTTTAACGTCAGGAACATTTAAACCTGATATTTTGTGCATAGCTAAGGGGAAAAATGACGTTTCAATGTAAAGAACCTTCAAACCTGACAACGTTGGTGGGGCCAAACTCAAAGTTGGTGGGGCAGTTGTCCCACCATTTGAATAGGAAACTCCAACCGTGTGACTGGGGTTAGGTGAGGTCAGGCGAGGTTTAGGTTAGTTAAAGTTTGATTATTTTTATTTTAGCTTTTTTAAGTGTGCTGTGGTTGGCTTGTCCGAGACGCCGGTGATACTAACGTGACGGTGCAGGTCGCAGGAGGAGCGGGAGGGTACGCACTAAACGCCCCCTTGGCGTTTGTTCCTTTGAGCTAGAGGCTTCGATTCAAAACAACGAGCGTGTTGCTTGTATGAGAGAAAGCTGCTGATATAAATTTAAATTTATTGGGTTATAAGGTGACCTCTGAGGTCATGTCATGAACCCGGATGTCTCCAATCGTACATTTTTTGTAAATGAAATTATAATCGAGCTAAAATTGTGAATACATACACTTGTGGCAAAATGGAGCTAAAATTTAAATCAGCGTCACATATGTCTTAAACTACTAGAATAAAAAAAATGTCATCGGAGTGAGTGACCTCGCCGTCATCTCGGTTGACCTGTGAAAGAGCCCCCCAATGACCGCGAGTGCAAACATATTATGTGTGAAATGGATGCCTTAGCTGTCCAAAAATAGATAAGCGTCACAAAATGGTACTAGAAACGTACCAGAGACCAAAAAACGTTATCTCAGGTCATCAGAGGTCACGATCTCAAGTGGAAAACATACATGTCACCTGGTAAGTGGTAACAGACTGTGCGTGTGCAATGGTGCATATGGTCCTGAACAAACAACATCTTCAAATACACAAGCTACAAGCATCGAAATACTACGGGGTCCGCCATTTATGCCTGATATGACCTTGAAAACAGGTCATAGATCATCGGTCATGAAGGATTTTTGTGGTGTGTATGTATTCAAATTGCCTCGAAAGTAGGGTAATGCATAGTTGTATCGCATTCGGTTGAATAACTAACGCGAGTTAATCCCGAAACGGACGCTACAGTACGTTTTTCGGTGAGGAATAATAGGCTCTACTATTATTAACCTTGCACTGGTGAGGAATAATAGGCTCTAGCTATATGTAAATTTGTAAATTGCCCACTCATTTTGTCTAGACTCTGTCCAAGGTTGAGAATTCGACTTTGGAAATTATTTGCAAATTATTGGCTACTAATCTGGAAAGGGTTGTATATGGTTCATCATCTTCCTTATTTTCAGAGTTATGAATAAAATATTTAGGCATTTATTTTGCAAATTAAATGAATTCATAAATTGTAAATTAATGTATAAATGGGTTTACTGCTTTCAAATCAAATATCACTGTTACCAAGTTGCTTTTGACCGCCGACTGTCACCGCCATCGTGATTCATTAATCCGAGCTAAATGGATATGAAACAACTCTTCATTTAAAACATTTTCAACATAGCGAGATGTACAACCAGAAAGAGGTAAGCGTGAGGCTTAGTTCCACCTCACGGTTTGGTTCTTAAATTAGAAATTTCGAACTTTCAATTCCTTTAGATACAATTTTCACGACGCTTCACGGCGTCACATCGGTGGCTTCATGCATTAACAAAGTCCTCGTCCTCGTCCTTCGGTTCGTTTGTAACGCTGAAATATATACATGTATTTTTACTTCTTGTCCTCTACCAAGACCCATCGTCTACTATTTCTGGGTTTTATTCAGGCGAAACCCGTAACAGTTTTGCCTTATAACACTATAACACGAAAAATCGATATTAAAAATGTTGCGCAAAGGCCTTAAATACACGCAATTAAAGGGGGTATATTTTGGTCTGTCATTTCAGCCCGAGCCGACCCCCCCCCCCCCACTCAAAAATCCTCGGCGACGCCCCTGTAGATGCTACTTATTGCCCAATTTTACGGGCTTCTATTAGAAGGACGTTGTGAATTTTGAAGAATATAGCTTTAAAATGTTTGCTTTAGGGATGTCATGTAAATTGTTAATAAATAAGCTTAAGCTGAAAATATACGGTTTGGTGCAAGATGTCAAGTAGAGGAACGCCCTAATCATACGGCAAACGACCAATATCATTGGGATGCAATGTCAAATAGCGAATAAGCTTTAACTGAAAATTAACGGTTTGGTGCAACAAGTCGCAAGTAGGGAAACACCCTATCATACGATATGAAACCATATAATTAAGCCTCATCTGATAAGACAAGGGTATTTCACTTTGAAATTGAGCGTAACATCTTTGACCAAAATAGGTACTGTGTCACTTACCCATATGTATCATGTATCAACAAATCTGCGTGGATTAGACTTCAAAAACAGTATCGGGCTTTGAGACTTAAGAGACTAGAAGAGAGGAGCGCCCATCATAACGCTACTGAAATATCAAATCTGCTTCTTTGACCCGCGCACTGAAGGGGGGTTGATTCCCACTAAATTTCGACATGGCTGCATTTTTCTTGACCCTAGCCGCCCCAGCCATGGCATCACAGCCACAGCAGCAGCCATTCAGAATGTCATGGCTGGGCCGTTGGCCAGCCGTGTGGATTTGTTTTAAATTAATATTATGTGTAATTTCCTGTCTACTGTTTATGCAACATGCAAGGCTTCATTTTAACCATTATTGATTTAATAATATTCATGCAAAACAAAATCCCATTTGACTATACAGCCACAGCCGTAGCACAGCTCATGATCTATAAATTTCCAGTCCAGCCACCCCATTAGCATGGGGTTCGGCCAGCCATGGGGATAGCCCGCCCATGAAGGAACTCTAATTCACCCTCAGGCTTTTTCAGAAGTAGCGGGAAAAACCGACGGGGCGCAGCGCCCGCCAACACCTCGCTCTCGCTCACACCTGTTTGGGCATCAATTACACACACTTTGGAAACTTTTGACTTCAGGTCATCTCAGGTCAGGTCACAGTTCACGTCAAGTGCAACCTATACCATCAAAAATGTTTGTGTTCGTGCCAAAGCCACAGTCTTTTCCGAAAGATTTGAAACTTGCTGGATTTCATACGGTTATCAGTACCTACAATTCGTTAATCTCGGATTTTTCGTATCGGTGATCAAAGGTCAGGTCAATTTCCTGAACTCCCCATTATAAGTGGACAGGAAAATATGCAAATGCTTCCTATTCAAATAATTTGCATTGGATCAGGCCAATTCTTTCAGAATCATGTTATTTTAGCTTATGATTGATTGATTTTATGATTATTTATGATTATGATTATTGATTTTAGCTATGACGTTAGATTGATGACCCATGTGAAATTGTTGCTAAATGATCTCTGCAAGGTCGTCTGAGGTCATTTGAGATCATCAGCATTGTTTTGCTAATACTAATATTGATAGAATGCAGATAGAGACGATCGGATGACACCATTATGTTTGTCTCGACGGGCCACGTCGCCCCATATGCAATATGACCTATCTGGGTCATCAAATGACCTTGACCTGAGGTCAAATTAATAAGTTGACCTTAACAGGTCACCATTCATTTTATTCGAAGCGCCTTGACGAGACAAACACGGTGGTGTCAAAATTATTTATCTATCTTTAACAAAGACAGGGAAATAATTTTGGTGGTGAAATGCTATTCACAAAAAAAATGCTTTGGCAAAAGTAGCCTTCTTGACCTTTGATGATCTCTGGAGCCTACACTATTGAACTTATATAAAATATGAGGGCAAAACGTAAGTTGCATTTTTGCAAGAGCTTTCGATTACTTATTTTACTATTTGATCCTAGCTATCATAGTTTCCGAGATATTAGGGGGTTTCTGGAGCAGAGTCATTAAACCGGAAAATCTGACCTTTGATGACCACTGGTGACCTCAATTCTGACCTGATCCAAGAAAAGATCGATACACTTGCGATAGAGCCTGTCCAGAGCTATCTAATGCTGTTTTTCGCTTGTCGCTACGTTGCGTAGTTTTTTAGATCTCACGGGGGCGGAAATCCCCCCCCCCCTCCATCAGCAGTTCGTGTTCGGCGCGAACCCCGTGCAGTGCGCGGGTTAAACTATGTCGAGTATTTCACTGGGATAAGAGACTGTGAAAAAGGTTGCACTGTGAGTTTGAAAATCGATGAGTCTTACTTTCCTTTTTCGGATTCGGCCCCTCGTCAATTGTTAGCCGTTCTAGATCCACCAGTACCTCCCATCCCAATACTTCCCCTTCCAATGGCCAGAAAAACAGCACTACCCATGGCGGTTGGGCAGGAACTGCAGGCCTAGGCAGGCAGCATTAGCGCGCACGCTGCGGTAATATGTAATACCAGCGGCGGGCCGGGCGCTCCGTCACCGCCGGAGGAAACAGCTGTAAGGAGCTGCAGGATCGATGGACGCGCGGATGCCGATGCCACAGGACAGCGCGGACCCACGAGAGGGTACAGCGGCTGGTCACAGCGGCCCAGCAGTCGATAAAGGATGGTAACATTGGACTACAGCGGTCAGTCAATGTTAGTAACGTTAGACCGACAGTCGGTAAAGGCTGGTGCCGCAGCCCAGCGGTCGATACAGTCTGGTAACGTTGGTCCATCATTCAGAAAAGGCTTGTGACAGTATGCAGCTACAGTCGACAGGGGGTGTTAACAGTCGCTCTGCAGTCGGTCCAGGCTGGCAGCAGTGACACAGACGTCATTGGCGGGGCTGGCGGGTCGACGTGGCGTGGGCCGCCTCCTTACGGCTCCCCTGGTGAGCAGTGTCTGCCCCACATTGTACCATGAACCGACGGCTGTACACCGAGCGACTGGGGCCCATCAGTTGCGGCTCGACATCCGTTGTCATGCGCCGCCCCCACCGCCGCTCCCACCGCCGCCGCCGCCCCCGCCCTCCCCCGCCGCCCCCGCCGCTCCCACCGCCGCCCCGGCCCCCGCCCTCCCCGCCGCCCCCGCCCCGCCTGTCGAAGATCACCGGAGCCGCCGACAGGTTCCGAGCTCGGTGAGGTGACTGGGCAGCAGGAGAGAGAAAGAGAGAGAGAGACGGAGAGACGGGAGACGGACCATACTGGCTAAGCCTAACGCTAGTGAATTTACTGCCAAGAGGCTTACCTATGTTAGCGGAGTTCTGCATTCCGTGTCTGCGTGGAGTCCGGTTTTCGGTTCCTGCGCCTAGAGCACCGCTGAGTTGGGCGCAGCGGCCCTGACAAGCCCATATCTCGCTCTCAGTTCGTCATTCAACAGAACCACAGGTCGGTGCAATGTTGCCATCATTTATCAGCCAGCATTTATGCACTTAATTAATTCTCATTGAGAGTTTCATTGTTATTCATTCATTTAATTTCATTAGTCTATAATTTAATTGTGCAAGTCTATTCCATTCCTAAAAAATGTGCTTTCTCTATTCCTGGAATATCTGTTCATATATTGCCTCAAGTTGTGTTACTGATCTTGCAGTCCTGCTATTATTTGTAAGTGCTAACTACTGATACCCACTGATGCTGTGACCACCTGATACTGTGACCCACTGATACCGTGACCCACTGATGCTGTGACCAGAGGCGGCGCCACCAGATTTTACCTGGAGGGGGGCAAAGTCGAAAGGGGGCCTCCTTTTCCCAGGGGGGCCTCCTCCCCCAGGGGGCCTCCCTGGCTGTAGGGGCCTCCATTAAGATCGTGGAGCTACCAAGCGATGCCGAGATGTTAATTTGCTTCTTTAAAATGATGACACAATGCTGAAGATCTAACTAATGCTCTTCGTATTCAACCGACAATCGGAGCACACCAAAAACATCAGCTGGCCCACTTTCTGTGATACCTATCAAAACCACCGCGCCATCTGCTCGCTACATGTTCGCCGAGTGTGACTACCGTTTGCCAATGTCAAAAATGTGTTTTCTAACTGAGGAAAATAGCTAATTAGATTATGGTATGCTAACAATGAAATTCACATATGGGCACCCTTAGGTTAATTTTTAAAGCTTATATTGATTATTATGATTTTTATACTTAATTGATACCACTATAAGATTGAACTAACACAACAGACACTAATCACCAGACGAAAATGTTGTGTAAATACAGAGAACCTGAGACCAATACAATTACGAACAATGCAAAAGCACGTAGACAAAATGTCGTCAGGAAGCGAAAGAGTGGAAGCTCAAAACGGCCACACCATTAAACCCAAGCGTTGGAATGGCCTCCAATCCATTCCCAAGTATTGAAAAACAATGAAACGGCGAAAAGGCACGTTACAAGGATGGAGAAAATACAGTGTGGCAGAGTATGGCAATGAGCCATAACCAACTTTTAGAAGCTGGAGTTATAAACTGAGGGGTCTGCTATTTCATCTTAAAAACCAACGACCAACCCAAGTTTGGAAATCAGGCTATAAATAATCAAGAATATTATTTGTGTACAGGACCCTGAAACATTATTAAAAGAATTACGAAGTAAACCGCGGAGCGGCGCGAAAATTTTTGATATTATGCCCTGACATGCATTACTCATTAATTCACCACGTGCTTTGCTAAATAAGCGACTAACGGACCTCTAAAAACTAAGATTATTTGCCTTTAAAAGTGCTGTAAGAAAGATGATAAAAGCTAGCCTTTTAGCAACAATAAGATATAGAATAAAATAAGATAAACTTATAACTAACACAATTAAAATCGAACACAAAAAGCTGCGATTTTTTATTCAGTTTTCCACTCGAAGTATAAACAATTTAGATTTGTAATTGCAAATGGCGCCGCGAATGCGAGCGCGAAAAATTTTGATTGTGATGTCGACAATGGTCCTATGTAACTAGATCAGACCCAGCGGCGGATACAAGGGAAGAATGGCCGATAGGCTATACCCCTTTTTTAAAGTTGTGCTAGGATAAGATATGATAAATTAACAGGCGTGGATCGCCCCGCCCCCACCCTGAGAAACCGGGTCCTCACGCTTTAATGGTCGGCCCTAAGGGCGCGCCCGGAGGGCGCAACTTTTGTATGTTCGCCCCACTCACCCTCTGACTGAAATCCTGGATCGCGCCTGGATAATATAATATAAATGTGCATACAGGCCCCCCAAAATGAGTCAGCCAAAATCCCAGACAGCTTAACTATTTATTGCTTATCTATTACAGGGCCATTTTAGTGCCAGCCATATAGAGAAGGCCTCTTGAGTCTGGTATCGGGAGCCTCCTGTTCTTAACGAGTGCATACTTGTCATTAGTACTGGAGAGGTGGGAACTCCTATTTAGTACTGAGAGAGGGGTCTCATGTCTAATCATAAGTAGGCCATAACCCTGTAAGTAGGGGAGCTTCGTGTCTAGTACTGGGAGCCTCCTGTATAGTATAAGGGGCCTCCTGTCTAGTAACATAGCGGGGGACCATCCTGTCTAAGTACAATGGCCGTCTCTCTCTCTATATCTATATATGGGGGCCTCCTGTCTAGTACTAAGAGGGGCCTCACTGTTTATTATGAGGGTATAACCTCTAGTACAGGGGCCTCCTGTCTGTCTAAAATACTGGGGGGAAGCTCCCCTGTTATAGTATGGTGACCTCCTTTCTAATGCGGGGGCCTCACCTGTCTAGCACAATGGGAGCCTCGCCTGTATAGTACAGGGGCCTCACTAGTTATATGGGGGCCTCAGCTGATTTAGTAATAGACCCTCCGTCTAGTACTGGGGCTTCTTGATCTAGTACTAGGGGGGCCTCACTGTATAGTATAGGGGCACCCTGTGTAGTACTGGGAGCCTCCTGTCTAGTACAGGGGGCCTCCTGTCTAGTACTGGGGCCTCCTGTCTAGTACAGAGGGCCTCCACTGTCTAGTCTAAAGGGGGCCTCCAGTTTTAGTACTGAGGGCCTCCCGTCTATTATGAGAGGCCCCTGTCCTAGTCTAAAGGGGGTCTCCTTATAATAGTAATGGGGGCCCTGGATAGTCCAAAGGGGGCCTAAACATGGCCCTCAGCAAGGCTTTGCTCATGTAGGAAATTTGACCAGGTGACACATCATTAAAACTTCTTTTTGACAGTTTCACAGTGACACCATTTTTGTGATTAAGGACTCCGTGAAATTCTGGAGTTAAATATAATTTGCCCATGGGCTGACCCAGGGGAAGCAGCTGCCCCCGCTAAGACCACACCCCCCCCGGTGGCGCCGCCCCTGGCTGTAACCCACTGATACCGTGACCCACTGATGTTGTGACCCACTGATACTGTGACCCACTGATGCTGTGACCCACTGATACCGTGACATGCATATTTGGAAATGTCGGATACAAAATCCAGACCCATCTGCCCACAGCAGGTCTGCGGAGTCTATCGGCTGTCCGGTAACTTCGAATCCGACTCCAACTCCGACACTCATAAGTATTCCGACTCCGACTCCGACACTCAGAAGTCGATTCCGACTCCGACTCCGACTTCGACTCCGACAGTCAGAACTCGATTCCGACTCCGACTCCAACTCCGTCAGTCAGAAGTCGATTCCGAATCCGACTCAGACTCCGACTCATACTCCGAAATCGACCCCGGCTTTTGATTGGCTGAAGCATATTGACAACGGGCACAAGAAGTGACCACCCGCAGGAAGTTTACTCATTAAAAAATTATGTCTAATTTAATTGAAAATATAGTAGTAAAATGAAATTCATCGACCTTGGCTGACCATAAGTTTATATCTCTAGACAACAGAAGTTCAAAAAATATAAGTTGTCAGGTCTTGTGATAGCCCTACCCACCATATGAATATTAACCAATAAGTAAATATTTAGGTAATGAATTGCAAGACGTTTAACTTGCCTGAGCAGGCTAAACGTCACTTTTAACCCGCACCCTGGTGGGTCTCCGAGACAACTTCGCCATGATGTGGGGGTCAAAATGACCCCCCGTCTAACTCGAAAACTAAAAGGGATATAAAGACGCAGTAACAAGTTTGAAAGCTCTGGACATCAGACATGTGCCAAGGCCAAAAAGTAGGATCCAATATCCACACGATCCAACGACAAACTGATTTTCTTGGATCCAGGATCTACAGGATCCCGCGATTTTCTTCTTCTACAGGATCCAAGAACCATAAGATCCCGCGAAAAACAATTTTTCATGATCCAAGATTCATAGGATCCCACGACAAAATAATCCTGCAGGATCCAGGATCCAACAAGATCCCAGATTTTGGATTCTAGGGATCCTGGTATTTTTGGGATATTGGGTGTGTCTGATCACCACAGGTAAGTCTTACACCATTGACATTGAGCATGGAAGCTTTAAAATCATGAAATACATGTATTGTTATATTTTAGCATCACAAACAGTGAAATATGTTTAACAAGATCCACAGAATTCCACGACAAACTGATTTTCCAGGATCCAGGATCCACATGATCCCATAACAAAATGATTTTGCAGGATCCAGGAACCAGCAAGATTTCAGATCTTGAAACTTGATCCTGGATCCTGGATCTTGATCCTGGATATTCAATCTTGTTTTGGATCTTGGCCCATGTCTGCTGGACATGAACATTTGAAGTTGAAGAGAGTATTTCTTGCTCAGATCGATATTTTGGTCACCAGAGGTCTTCAAATGTCAAATTTTCCAGTTTTGGGACTTTCCTTCAAACAGCCCCCAATTATATCGGGAGCTATGTTAGCTAGAAGCAAACAGAAGAAAAAAAACTTGAAAAATGTGATTGCAACGGATGCCATCAAAGTTGAGCTCAGGTCAATAGTTTAGGCTCCAGAGGTCATCAAAAGTAAAAAAAAAACGTATTGGTAAAACTTGTTTTCCTAAATGTATTTTTTAATAAAAAAACCGACAGAGCAATTATTTTAACACCATCGTGTTTATCTGGTCGAGGCGCACTTTGAAACATGTATATGGTGACCTGGTTAGATCATCTTCCAAATTTGACCTCAGGTCAAGATCATTTGGACCCAGGCTGGTCATGCTGCATATGAGGCGACGCGGCCAGATGAGACAAACACAGTGGTGTCATCTTCTCGTCTCTATCTTTATTCTATCAATACCCAGCCAACAATTAACCCGCGCACTGCAGGGAGGGGGTTGATTCCCCCCCCCCCCTCAGGTTTTTCAGGAGTAG
>VOPJ01009537.1:0-24935 GCA_014673585.1 Semibalanus balanoides
ATGCGCAGTTGAAGTGCAGACCTGAAATTATTGAAATCGGTGCCAAGAATGCGCGAAGCATTTAGAAAAAGTTATTCTCTCTGAGGACTATAATTTTGACAAGAGAGAATAAAATGACGAATATTTTCGACAGGATGGCCACAGGAGCACTCAGGTGAGGGACATTTATTGATTTGAAACAAGTGAGAATTTAGGCGGGACATTTTCGTTCTTAATCTGGTATGCATTTGTATCAAAACCCTCCTACATATTGATATATAACTGTCTAAATTGATGTTCCACCCCATTCTACGCCACACTCTTGGGTTTGACCCACTTTTGACTTTCTTGCAAAACTGGGAACCGGGCTTCCCTCTCAGGATGAACAGGATCATTCACCATTGCTCTTTGTATGCCTGAGACATCCTTTTTAAAATGTGTGCCTAAAACAGTATCATACTAGCTTGACAGGACATGAGGCTACTAAAGAAGGAAAAAAAGTTACAGTTATGCAATTTGTTCTATCAGTTTAGACTTTTGCTTGTGTTATTTTTGTTGCACGGATCTTTTCATCTGAGGGGGTGCTTTTGACAGTGAGAGGGTGCACTTCCTAGCTCAGGGGGTGCTTGAGCACCCCCAAAACCCCTAATTCTCTGCCCCTGCATTCTTGAATCTGAGGCCCAGACGTGTTGTGGAAAATTACTTTTCATGGGTATCGTATTTTGCTTCTCTGTTATGTTTAGGCCGATGAAATGGCTATGCTGTATTATCTACAATGTCGTGAACAGCTCTTACATGTTTTTTCCGTTTCTTTCTCGAGGGCTGTCTGGTATGGAATCATGCATGATATAAATGGGTTGCGACACTTCCCGAACATAGATTATCATGGGTGCCCAAACCACAAGACCAGCCCAGCCGAATCCAATCAACACCAAGCACAGACCCAGACCAGACCCATCAAATTCATAATATTGATGCCCATGCCCGGTGCGGCTCATTCAGATTAGGCAGATAATTATTTTCGCAAAATTTGCAACCATTATCCTAGCATATTTACTTGTATACTATTAACAGAAATGATATCACGCACTGTTGCTATGGATTTTGACTCATCGAGCACTTCTCGGTCAACCGTGTCATATTTAATCAGATTTGGATCGGACATGATTTTTTTCTTCAAATCTTACTCCACTTTCACTTACCTTGATTTATTGTTCTCATATAATTGCCAAAGTTTATTGTTTAAGTGTCATATATCATTTATTAACATATTTATCTGGTTAAACATCTGGTTGTCGAGTAAAAAATAACGCTTAGCGACATTGCTAAAAAAAATTGTCATACCCATGCCCGCCCAACACCCATGAAAAGTTTAAATGCATACCGAACCCATACAATCGGAAGAATTGAGTGGGCACCCATGGGTGCACCATATCCATGCCAATCACTGCCGCACAGTCGCTGGTCGGATACCGGTGCCCAGCGGCGCGGTATCCGTCACTCCACCCCGCCCCACCCGGCCCAAATCAAACAGGCCAACTTAACAAGCGATTACTCTGCACGTCTTCGCGAAGCGTCTACGTTCATGCAGCGCAGTCGATAGCAGAGCTCCTGTTTGGCAAATTATTCATATTGACGATGTGGGCTCGAGTCACCAAGGCACTCTCCTTTCGCATCTCTCCATTGGCCACTATAATGCAACACAATGGCGTGTTGACCAGACTCTGATGGCCGGCGGGGGACGACTCAGGTGGTCTGGTAGCCGGCGGGGGACGACTCCGGTGGTCTGGTCTGGTAGCCGGCGGGGGACGACTCAGGTGGTCTGGTAGCCGGCGGGGGACGACTCAGGTGGTCTGGTGGCCGGCGGGGACGACTCAGGTGGTCTGGTGGCCGGCGGGGGACGACTCAGGTGGTCTGGTGGCCGGCGGGGACGACTTGGGCGGTGTCGGTGGGGTGTGGCGGTCGCCGCGGACCTCCCAGTGGAGCCCCAGCAGCCGACAGACCTGCCGGACGGACTAAGACAGCGGCTGGGACCGGAGCCGCGCGGGCGGACAGCGGCTCCACGCAGGCCAACAGCGTACCGTAGCAGACGGTCAGCAGGCCGCCGACCGACACACAGCACCTACAGACGCAGGCAGCGGCGCCATTGAAGACGCAGGCAGCGGCGCCAGCGAAGACGCAGGCAGCGGCGCCAGTGACGGCTGACGCAGCCGGCGGCGCCAGTGGCGGCTGACGCAGCCAGCGGCGCCATTGCTGGCTGTACCGCAGCAGCTGTGCGGTTGACAGCAGCCGTGGCGGCGGTAGCGACAGCAGCATCAGCAGCGGCAGCAGTAGCAGCAGTGCACAGTTCAGCAGCATCACAAGCTGCAGCAGCGCAAGCTGCAGCAGCGCCAGGGTCAGCATGCCCTCAGCTGGAGAGCGCGCCGGCACTGGCTGCAGTGCTGGTGGACCGGACCTACGCGGCGGGAGGCGTCCGAGTCGTGTCAGCAGCAGTGGCAGTCGGCCTGCATCACACTGAGCTAGCAGGAGGCTGACGCTGGCTCTCTCGGCCCACTGTGCGGCGGGCTATGGTCGAGGTTGCTGGCAGCGGCAGTCGGCCTGTATCACACTGAGCTAGCAGGAGGCTGATACTGGCTCTCTCGGCCTACTGTGCGGCGGGCTATGGTCGAGGTTGTTGGCAGCGGCAGTCGGCCTGTATCACACTGAGCTAGCAGGAGGCTGACGCTGGCTCTCTCGGCCCACTGTGCGGCGGGCTATGGTCGAGGTTGTTGGCAGCGGCAGTCGGTCTGGACTGGACCACACTGAGCTAGCAGGAGTCTTGTGGCCACTGTGCCGACCCCCTGTGCGGCAGCCACACTGCGGCTGGTTGTGGTTCGTGCCGTGCCGTGTCGACGGTGGCAGGCGGACTATCTCACTGGCATCACTCGGGTGTGTGCTCCACTTGGGTGGGTGTCGCGGGGTGATCCGCAGATTGGTGGTGTCCGATCCACTGCGGTGCGTGGTGAACGGACGCTGGAAAGCCGCTGCCGCCGCAAAATAGCTGAGTTGTAACCTTTGTGCTCTTTTGCTATGCATTCAGTTTTAAAGGAAACAGTTCACTTTTAACGTGGGATTTTGAGTTGAATAGCCAAGTTGTTCTCCACACTAGAAAATGATTTGAGAAGCTTTCACATCTTCATAGAAACCCTTAATTAATGTAAATTCAGTCCTAAAAGTCGGTGACTGAGATATTAGGTAGCTCCAATCGCTGATTGGCTGATTTGGGCTGATTTGACGTTTGGTTATGACGTACAGATGACGTAAGACTTTGGGGGAAAGTGTTTGATAAAAAACAGATAGTGCTGGAGAAGAACATACTGTTTCTGAAAGGCGTGTTTTTTAGTATGTTAAAAAATGAGCAATATATTGTACAGTCAGATGACTCCCCGGAAGCATACCTACCTACACCTACTATGGATTTCAGACCCCGTGAGACCCCGTTTTTTGACGATAACTTTTTAAGAAATGGCCGAATCTGAATTACATTTTCGCGCTGTCTATTTCAGCCCAGGCGCCGATTTCTGTCCATATAGTCTGTTTAAAAAATCAAAACTTATGGTACTTGCCATTGACTCGTAACGTTACGGTCTGTTCGGTAGCCCATTCCCACAGCAGAGGCTACCGTGACGTAGGTTGTAACCTCAAAAGCACTTGCTGTCTTATTGTCATCATTGTCGGTAGTCACGTGCTGCTGAGGTCACAACTGACATCCTATGTCACGGTAGCCTCTACTGTGGGGTCACTGGGAATTTATTTACCGAGCAGATCTTAACGTTACGAGTCAATGACAAGTATCATAAGTTTTGATTTTTTGTTAAACCGAGACTATACCGACAGAAAATCGGCGGGGCCTGGTCTGAAATAGACTGTGCGAAAATTTGATTCGGATTCGGCCATTTCTTAACAAATTATCGCCAAAAACGGGTTCTCACGCGGTCTGAAATCCATAGTAGTGGAGTTATAAAACGCCAAACACTGGTGTCATGACTCCCTATGTGTGCACGTTTCTGGAGAGTCATCTGACACTAATATTGCTCAATTTTAAACATACAAAAAACTCCTTTCAGCAGTCAGCTGCAGACATGTTCCATGCCCCCAGGCGTTTTGGCCTTTAAATGAGCTATTGTGGCGAACGGGTGATATGCTATAGCACTTTCGCACATTGCAAACTATTGCTCCGTGCTTTACTTTTTCCATGTGCAAGTTTTTTCGTCAATCGAAGTATCAGAACACCGCAAAAATGGCCCAAGATCCTTCGGGATGCGAGGTTAGGATCCCGATTTATGCAGGATCCAAAAAGTGGATCTCAAGCTATTTTGCAAACATTTTCTAGTATAGCCAAACCCAAACCCGAAACAAGGCTCAGGCAATAGAGAGGATTCGAACGCTAGAAGTTACATACAGCATATATAAAAGTGCGTGTGTTGTTGTTATTCTGTTGTACTCAGAACCATTGATTTCCGAAATGTTGAGGCTTCTGGGAGTCCGAGCACATGTGCGGGTCAGCTCGCACAATATCTTGAATTATCCGTTGTTGAGCAGGGAGCTACCCCGGGCGCATGTCATCCCTGCCAGGAGAAATATTGCGTGTAGCAGCCCGAAGCCGGCTCGAACCCAACTGCAGTAGTGGATTTGCAAAAATGGATTGTTGAAACATAGCGCCTCTCCCGGACTAGGGCTACACACGGCAAAGGGGACCAACTCACAAGTAACAGGAATTACAATAACAATAGGCGCCACCAAATAACTTCGGTACAGATAATTAAACATTTTTTATAACACAAGAACCCACATTTTTGCGTTACGTTTTGGGGCATCCACATATCTTACTATATCTAATGCAGTTGCATAGGAAGTTGTATGTGAAACGTAATTTTCATCTTCCATATGCAAGTGGCGAAACATTTCCTTGAGGGCCCAGGACTCTGTTGTACAGGCCCACCTGTTTCACCCAAGTGGTCTATGGCAGCCGCCAAGCAGACATCAGTTACACCGCCTCAGCTCGACACTGCACTGCACAAAAAATAACGGTCTCTGCTAACATGATTACACAGCTCGACTGGTCTTCAGTCCCCTACTGCATCGAAAGCCATGCTGTGACCTTTGCGCATATGTGAGGGAAAACATGTAAGACTGTATGGCGAAGCTCTCGTTTCAAAGCATCACGTGAAAATGCCCAGCAATAATTGCTAAATGTCTCTAATTCCACATACCCAGGTAACGCTAAAACACAACTCGGAAAATGCATGTGTGAAACATACAGCGCGGTTGTTCATCCGACCAAAATGTTACATTTTCTCATATTGTGCTAGGTTCAGGTAAAACATAATAGGAGATAAGGCAAGACCAATGAGCAGGTACTAACTAGTAACTTGGAAACTAAATCAGATTGTACTTTTCATTCAATTCAGGTCATGATAAGAAAGAAAGCCTGCACGTGCATATCTTCAATACGCGGTTCTGTCAAAGACGCTGGCATTTTTCTACTGCGTGACGATGAACCAGAACACCATATTGCTCTGTTCTATATAGCGATGAGAACAGAGGAATATCGCTTGTGCTCACAGCTACAGCCTCACAGGGGCGTAGCTTTTATTTATTTTATTTTTTTGGGGGGAGGGGGACTTAGCTGGGAAAAATCGATTAAATTACCATCCAAATTCACAAAATACATATTTCTCCCGGTTTTGACCCACTTCCTTGCAGAAGCTAGTAGGCTGAAACCCAAGTTGGGGAGGGGCTGAAGCATGGGTGCAGCTTTTCAGAAAAAGTTGGTGGGGCAAAATGTCATATTGACTGAATGTTTTGCATGGTAAAGGTGAAAATTGACCTTTTTAACGCCAGGAAACTTTTAAACCTGACATCTGTGCATGGTTAAGGGGAACAATGACTATTTCATTGTAAGAAAACCCTTAAATCTGACAAATATTGTTAGGACCAAACACAAAGATGGTGGGGCAGTTGCCCCACCATCTGAATAGGAAACTCCACCCGTGGACTGCAGCCTCCCAACTGAATAGGAAACTACACCGCTGCAGCCTCCATTAGAGCTCCTTTCAAGGCCAGAAAGTGTTTTGACCTCCCAAGTAATTGCAAATGTTGTAAAACATCGGTAGGGCCCAAAAGGACCTTGGTGGGCCCAAATAGACATTGGTAGGGCTTGGACCCTACCAGGCCTATAGAAAACGACGCCCCTGGTGCACATATATATTAGCGGCTGGTGTATCTGTGAGATGGTATAGCCAAATGCATTGCTGATCTCTATATCCGGTCGTGATTGTGTGTTTCCTTCTGAGCGGTCAGTTGGAGCAGCCAGTGTGGCCGCCACACTGGACACTGACCGGCGCGTATGGTCTGCGTGCCAAATATACCATAAAACATGTGTCGCATAACCTCTTGTCAATAGTGACCTTATTTGACCTGATCTTGACCTTGACCTTTGCTTACAATTTTACTTTTGCTTATACTGGAGATGCATCGTACCTTTGAGAGCACTTTGAGCAATAATAGTCGCAATATAAGGCTTTGGATAGAAAGCATTGCCCGCAAACTCAAATATATCAATTTTGCCCTTTGACCTGACTGACATGACATGTGACCTTATTTGTAAAATTTGCGTATCGCCTTAGATGCCAATTCATCAGAGCTCTTCGCTTGCTGCCTTGTGCGTGTCGCTGCGGAATTATTGGTTGGAAAGATAACGAGGGGCGAAAAATTCCCATTCAGCCAATGGCGTTTGGCTTGAGACCCCAGCCAATGACGGGTTAAAGTCACTTATGCTTAGCTTCGCGCAATGAAAGATAATTTCACTCTTGTAATGACGAGAAGACAAATTTGTTTATGTTCTAATATATTATTACAAATGAGAAAAAGACTATTGATTTGTTCTTTTCAACTTGTCTGTATTCTATAAACACCGATTTCGGCGACTTTCGATTGGGAACCTGACATGTTGCGGTCTTGGCCATTGCGACTGCAGCGTCGCGTGATGCCCGCTCCGCAACACAAACGTAGCGGGCAGTAGTCGGGCCTTCATACCGAAATCTTCAGGCCACCTTCACGTTACGGCAGACCGCAGACATGCATCAACACTGTGATTAAAAACCAAACTTCGGATCGATTACCACCTTTGAAAACGTCTGACCAATTTCTGAGCCGCGTTTTCCTTGACGAAAAACGCCGATAACCATATGTGCTGCAACGGCCATATAGTGTGTGTCAGGACCAGAAAAGAAGCGCAGGTCTATTTATTTCGGAAATCATAGAATTAAATGATGGAATGAACAACGCCAGTTTGTTTCGCCTCCGAGGTTCGCTATAAAGTTATGGACACTTTGCTCATTACAGACAATTGTTTTGTTTGTTTTGTACATGAAAGCCTCAATTTCAGAAAATTATTTTAAAACAATTTCAATTTCATTTATTGATTGAAAATTAAGAGATTAAATCGAAAATAATTTCTGAAAAGTCACCTCGAAACCTCTAGAAGGTCACTTCGAAGCCTCTTTCAGGGAGAACTTCTGAAACTGGCGGCAGTGTTTTCACGTTTTTTTTCGCCGTCATTTTTTACCGTCGCTTACGGCCACGGGAGGAACACACGATCACACCCTGGAACATCCGCACATGCAATACTTATATTTGAAAGCAACAGCGAAAGGACACAGCCAATGAGAAGGAAAGCTGTTTCAGGTGCGTCCCTCCAATCAGGGTTGGAAAAAACCCGGGTTTTTCATCAAAACCCACTGGGTAGTGGGTTTTTTGTGGTTTTTATGGGTGGGTTTTTGGGTTTTTTCACTCGCTCTTTTACACTGCAAATATATGAGGAATGTTCCAATTTGGAAACCTTCTTAAGCAGCAACATCCTTAGAGAAGGATGTTACGTGCACCGTATCAAAATACTGCTTGCTAGACGTTATCACGATTAAATTTCACATTCCAAATATCGCATCTCTTTGACAGTAAGATGGGAGTTCATGGACAGCACGTTGTTCCTTGAGACAGAGTTGAAGTCGAATGGTGGAATCGAGGGGGAAATGCAACTTTGTTTCCTTTTTATCATCTTAAAGTCTACAAAACCAAAAATTGCATCCAGTCTCAATATACAGCCATTATCATCTTGTTTCTAAAAAAATACGCGGATTTTGGCCGTCACATACCATTTGATGAACCCGGGTGGGTTTTTTGGTTTAAATTTACCCACCAAAAAAAACAAAAAACCCGGGTAGTGGGTTTTGGGTAGTGCCAACCCTGCCCCCAATGCGTCCCCATAGTTATCTGAAAACCTTCCGTTTTCAGAAGTAAGGGACGCGCGCCCCCCTGCGTCCCCCTCAATTACACCGCTGCTGTGAATGCACGTTGTATTACAGTCATCCAACAACATATGTTGGATCAATAACATCACAAAGGCCAGTTCCAGACCCAGCCATCATGACAGTAGTTCTGTAATGGTTAGAGCTATTCAATGCATTTGTCTTTGAAGGCTTTTAACATGCGTTTGAAGAGCAGTGAGCACCACAGTAAAGGTACGAGCAGTCAGGCGTTGCTTAATACGATGAAATCAATATTGGCTACAACTGCAGTCCACACTGCTCTGTCAATGAAGGCGTATTCCCAGGTGCCTGAAAAATGCAATTAACTGTGTAGACTGTGTCAACAGTCAAATGTGGTAGAGGAAAGGCAAGAAGAGTAGATGGGTTCTTCGCAAAAAATGAGTTATTTCGAGTCACCTCACTACACCAAATTCATCAACAGGGCTATTTGAAGGTTGTTAGGTAGTCCACAGCACCAGCTGACCATGATGTAGTGCTCTAAAGGACAGGGACGTAGCCAAGGGAGGGGCACGGGGGCCAATACCTCCCCCTGAGCGAAATAAATTCACACTAGATAGAATGAGATTCTCTGAAAACCCGACCCTATCCCCCCCCCTGGTCAGATCAGTATGGTTGAGGAGCAACAATGTGATTTCACACTAATAGAATGAGATTCTTTGAAAACCCGACCCCCCCCCCCCGTCAGATCAATGGCTGATGAGCGAGCAAAATGTGATTTTTTCCGACGTGCCCCCCCCCCTGAGCAAAATCCTGGCTACGTGCCTGCTAAAGGACGCGATTCAGCTGCAATGATATAGGGGTGCTATCTTTTCTTCTTTTATACGCCGCCACCCATTAATAGGTGACCTGGCCTAATCTCCAGTTTTACATGACTGCAACGCAAAACTGGACGTGAAACGAAACCAAGAGACCAATAGAAATGCCTTCTTACAAAGATAAGATGAGACGACTAGAAGCCGCTTAATTGTTTTCTTACCTCCTATAAGTTCTTACCATTCTGAAGCGAATGTGTCATGAATTTAAGACAAAATAATCCGAATGCAGAACGATTTTAAGTGAAATCAAAGATTATTCTACGCAAGTCTACGACATAACGACAACGATAATCGAACTCATCTTCATCTTCATTGTTTTTGTTGTTGCATTTTTGTTTAAGGACCCTATCATTATCCTTGTACCAAGGTACTTATCCTTCAACAAACTGTAGATGTGCGCAGCGCCATTGGGCAGCAGTTGCACTCTCAGCCCTGTATCCTATACCTACTCAACCATCCTGATCCTTATCCATTTCCTTGCCATAGTAGTTTTGTGTGTCATTTTTCATCATCACCTCGACATGAAAAGCCACCTTATGTATTGTGGATGCCGTTGTATGTCTAAATAAATCAATACAAAATATTGCCAAGTGCCGTGAATGGCGCAAGTACGGCATACCGTGAATGGGGTGCAGTGCTCAGATTGCTGCACTTATGTAACCACGGCGTTTGGTTCGTCCTGTCTCGTTGTCAGCATGGACTGGTCCGTGGAGCGCTAGGCTGGTGGTGAAATGTCCCCGGTTCGATACCGGGAATTAGACGTTTTGCAGGCCAACGTACCAATATGCCGTACTTACCCATTCACGGCACTTGGTAAGATTGGGCTCTTGGTAAGATTGAGCCCTGGTCACATATTAATTCACAATTCGAGTCATTTCAGTCATTAATTACAGTCATTCACTGGATGGGACACTAATTTGTATGCCTCTTATTGCTAAGCACGGCAGTGAATGACGGTGCTGGACTCGCATTTGCACGAGCCTATTAATCAGGAGTGCTAGTAGGTGATAAGGAGAGTGCCCTCGATCCCAACGATGCACGACACATTTCATTAAAACATCCTTCATTCAAGCCAGATCAAAAAGGAAAATGGGAAATGCCGCGGCATTCCCAGCTAAAAAAACGGAAACAAACATAACAAAAAGTATGAGGAGAGGTTGTGTGTGAGTTAGATGTGTTTATATAAAAGATAGCGGAAAGTAGTCATTGCTGAAAACAGCAAATGACTTTCCCCAGCTACGGCCCAGAATTCCCAATTCACTCACGGTGTTAGTAAAGGTGATATCAGCCAAACAGTGTGAAGGACATAGTCTGGTCGATTTTCAAGCGTTTCTTGCTGGTGCTTCGTGGACTCCACTCAGCTAAGTTTAGCTTGTTGCTGAATAATAAAAAGAGTTCACGTGCAAAGAGAGTCAGCGAACACAGAGGGAGAGTCCACGTACCCTGAGGGAAGTCCACGTACCCAGAGGGAGAGCCAGCTGACCATGACCACCAGCAGACTGGGCACGTACACTGCCAGGATGGAGAAGCGCAGCTTACGCTTGAATCGCATTTCGAAGTTGAGCTCCGAATAACTGTCTGTGGACAGGTGTGGGATCATCGGTCATCAATCGTCAACCGAGTGGTGCGCTCTTCTCCCTGTCATATAAAAGGACACTCGATATGACGCGCCACAAATTCAGTGCGTAAAACCTCTATAAATGCTGTATTCGAAGCAATGCAACCTCATTGAGCGAGCACACTTATACCGTCCAGACATGGCTATCATCAGAAATATACAAACAATCTCAAGTGAGCGTGGACCAGTGGACCCTAGTAGCACACATTACTTTCACGACGTCGTGACAACGTTTTACGACGTAATTACGTCGTATGAACGTTGCCATGACGTTGTCAACGTTGCTACGACGTTGTGATTACGTTATGTGCTTCTAGGGTACTAGCGAACAAAAATCAATTATCCAGTGCTACAAAATGTTATGTAACTGTTGACATTGCTCGAGCATATAAGTTGTCAGAAAGCTGTCGCCTGAATAGAACCTTTTCAACACTGAGTGCTCTGAGAAGTTCAACACTCATAGCTGTGGTCGCTTTCGCAAAGAGACAATAACTGCCACTTGTGCGTGGTGCATATGTGGGACTGGCGCAGCGGGCGCATCGTACAATGTCCGCTGAAGTAAAGTAAATGAAGTGAAGTGAATGAAGTGTCCGCTGGACAATCCATGTGACTCGGCCGTCAGCTGCCAGCGTCTGTGAGCCGGCCAACACTTGTCCGGCAGTCAAGTCAAAGCTTTCGCCGGTGAACGCTGTGTTTCCCTCGCGTCATGTACAGTCAAGTGCATGTGTTGTGTTCACTTCATCGACGCCACCTCTGTGTCTGTTTCTGTTTGTCGGTATGAAATCCAATGCAATTTTGTATAGCCCTCGCCCCCGGTATCAGGAGCGATGGAATAAATAGTTTAATTATATTGTATTGCCTGCAGCACCGACAGACAGCACCGATGGACAATGTTGACATTGAATTCAACGGAAGCCTTAGGAGGGCTTTAAGTACGGTTCTATACTCAGGGCGTGCCACGGATTTTTTACTGGTGGCGAGGGGACGCAGTCTCAGTCGCAGCCAAAAGCAACAAGTTGTTGATCGGGGCAGCAGGTTCGCTAGCGAAAAGTCGTCCGAGGGGAGGGGGGGGGGGGGTAGAAGCGAGTCGTCGTCAGCCATCCACTGCGTATGTCCGGCCGTTTTGGGGAGGGGAAAAATTGCGTTTCCAGAACTTGGGCCCCGCCCAAGGTCCCGACACCACAATTTTCCATTGTGGGGGCATGGTCTTAGCCTATTCATGGTCCCTGAGCCCCCTGGATACGCCCCTGTAGGGGAACTTATTTTCGCTAGTATTTGTTCGTGGCCATTTGCAATCTACCCCTTCTATTATATATTTCCAAAAGCGTATTTACCATGGATTGTAGAGGTCTTCAACAATAATAAATGGTAAAATAGCTCTCATAGTGACGAAAAATATTATTTAGTAAATGCAACATAATAAACGTAGTTTTCGGCTTGCGCCTTCATCAGCCATTCTGATTGCTCTGATAAAGGCGCACGCCATTTTTTTCTTTAAAAACATTTTGGGGGCAATATGAGAGTAAGGTTGACACTTATTATTACTATAAGGTATGTCTCTTAAAACAGTGTTAACCCGGCATTGACTGGGGGGTGTTAAACCCTATTCCCTGCGGGCGGCCAGAATTACGTTAACCTGCGTGGGGGGGGCAGATTCTGCCCCCCCAGAGATCTCGAGAACCGCTAGGCCGATTTCGATGGGACGAACACCATTCCATTTGTAGTGACGAAATATTTCTTTTTGGACACCGAAATAGCTTTTTTGTTCAAAACTGGGGGGCCAGGGCGCAAAAATACGAAAATTTTGGGTATTTTTTGAAAGGTCATTGTGGCCATGTGATTCGACCGATGTTCATGCAAAAAACGTTTTTGAGCTTCCAATGTCATTTTCTTCAATGTATGAAAGGGACAAGTACAAAAATTAAAAATCATATGCGTACTTAAGGATAAAATATTGGGGTATTTTGTGATAAAAATATGTGCTTTTCCTTAGTGCTTGGGACGTGGGAACGTCACATGTGGGTTTTGTTGCTGTAATTGTGTTAAATGTAACAAATTATGCATAGGAGGATTCAGGTAAACAACGTGGGGGCACCATGTGCGAAACGCCTTTTATCATCTTGCTTATTTTAATTTGGACCTAAATTGACGGAGAATGTCGTCTCCCATTTTATGTACCTGAGTTCGCCTCTGCCCCAAAATATGTATAATCCAATTATGCATGATGTATAAAAGCATCGACTTAGTTTTCTGACGCTTTTATTCCACCCAAACTACGAGGTAGTATGCGCGTTCACACCCGCATTCGTAAACGACCTCCGAAAAACGATGACCTGGGCCGCTCTGCTGGCCGATTTTTTTTCTCAAAATTTTCACAGAAACAGCGTCATTCATATAAGGAAAATCCGAAAGTTTCAAGACGATGGATACGTAACAGTTCAGAAGGCGGCGGCGAAAAACTACGGGGGCAGAATCTGCCCCCTCAGGGAATAGGGTACCGCCCTCCTGCCGTTTTTTTGTTCATAAACTAATAAAACTATCACCGCTATTCACGTGAAACTTAGGTTGCGTTATTCTACATCATGTCAGTCCTTCTGCGTGAAAATTGAGGTGATTTTTGTTAGATATCTTTTTTTGACTATAGCGAATTTATGACGTCACTACAGCGGGTTTACACATAAATCAGCTAAACTTTAAATAGACCGTACAAAGGCAAAAAATAAGCAAAATGCAATCCAAAAACTGATAAAGATTGAAAATAATAAGGGCTACAAAATGGAAATCTCAGATTTCCACATTTTGGGGTTCTTGGCTCCCAAAATTTCACATTTGTTTCAATGACTATAAAATAAAAATTTGCAAAAAAATATCGGAAAACCCCGGAAGATATGTTAGATACATATATTCAAGCAACTTACATACTAATTTTCAAAATAATATCGTTATTTTTGACTGAGTTATCGCATTTACAGTGTTGGTAGCTCATGACGTCATATTTTGAAGTTGTGTGTGTTTTTTTTTTAGACAAGATACAGAAAAAAAGACAGCACTGTATTTCTGAGACAAAACTGGTGGAGAAATATGCCTTTTTGGTTTATATTTCCCAATTAAAAAAATGTATTTTCTGACCTTACTTTGACCTTAAATTGACCTTTACTTCATATACATGAAGTTTAGTGGTCATATGAGTATCACTATCGCTTTCCATGCGTAAAATGATTAATAAAACATGTGTTGCATAGTTTTCGTAGATGCTTTGCGTACCTATAGTGACCTTTTGTGACCTGACCTTGACCTTTGATCTTTGCCAATAATTTCACTCTAGATCATGCGGGATGTGTATCATACCTATAAGAGCACTTCGGGTGATTATTGTCGCAATCGAAGGCTTTGGATGGAAAGTATGTCTCATACACGAGAACAAATTTATTTTGACCTTTGACCTGACCGTGATCTGACATGTGACTTCAATTTGAGTTTTTCGAAGATGCTTTATATTTTTCTTAGTGAGCGCTTTCGCCTGCCGATTGCTGCGATTATTGGTTTGGAAGATAACCAGGGGAGCGTTTAACGCCCCCCCCCCGCAGTCAATGGTGTTCAGATCAGACCCCAGTCAATGCCGGGTTAAAACCTCATAGGCTTAGGAACAGAGGTATGACCCTCTCGCTTTTGGGCCCTTTTTTTCTAAAATCTTGTTTTGCTGGTGATACAAGTTTGTAATGGCAAAAGGCTCGACAAGACGAGAAGAGCCGAAATCTGCAAAGAAATTCTTATATAACGGGGTTGAGTTTCCCTCAAAAAGTACAAAGAAATGACTCAACGATATAGGATTGAAAATGACCTCTAATTTGACCTAATAATAAATTAGGTTCCATATCCTTTGGNGCAGGCAGGAAACGCCTGTTCGCATTGAACGCTACAATTTACAAAAAACGGATTCCAGTTGATGCGGCGAAGCCGAGACTAAGATTGGTAATGATGTCCATGAAAACACTTTGCGCAAAACAGCAAATGTTTATCAAGCTCGCCTATGATCCAAAGCCCCTCACTTTCACCAACTGTTTATCTATCGACGGCCTGTAACCGCCGCGACCGCCAGACCAACACATCGACTCCATCGACTCACGGTTTGTTTACGATTGTTCACCTGTTTCCATGGTAACCTTTTGGTAGCACACGCAGCGTTTAGGAAATTAATGCTACCAAATGATAAATTGTATGATAGTAAAGAAAATTATATATGCTTTTGCACCTACAAATTAAACGCATTACAATGCATACCAATGAGAGACATCGCGTTATTTTTACCACGAGGCGACGTTCATGTCGCTCGGGCCAATAACGGTGTGCAAGGTTATGTCGGTTGCATTGCCACAGTTCACTGCCACGCTGGAACTCTGCAACTACATAAGCTAGAGACTTAATTTTTTCACCATTCGAAAGCTACGCTCTATTAGGGGATGCATTACGCCTTTCATGCCGATCAGGCCCAAAAAGGCCCACGAGGGCCCAAAGAAGATCCGAAAACGCTTCTGCCACGCTGTAACTCAGAACCTATCGGAGATAGCGACTCGGGACCTTCGTCCTTTATCAACGGACGCGGAGTGGTCGGAAACAATTATTATAAGCCTTTCATACCAATCGGACCCAAATAATGCCCACCGGGGCCAAGAGAAGAGACAAAAACGCTACTGCCACACTGAAACTCAACTCATCAGAGATAACGACTTAGAACCTTCACGAATCGACGCACGCTAGACGGAAACGGTGCCGTTTTGCCTTTCATACTGATCGGGCCTAAAAAAGGCCCACCAAGACCCATCGAGATTCGAGAAGGGTCAAAAAACGCTATTGCCACGCTGAAACTCATAATCTATCAGAGCTAGCGACTCGGGACCTTCACCAATCGACGCACGCTGGTCGAAAACGGTGCCGTCAGAAATTGTAAAACGATCGGTCACAAAGAAGATCCCCAGGGCCAAAAGAAGGGTCAACAACGCTAAAATGCTGGTAAAGCCGCCGCGCAATCGGCCCGACCGACTTCAGTGACATTTCTAAGCTTTCGAGCGGTGTCTCCCATTGATGTATTAATTGCGTAGAAACGTGACAAAAAGTGAGGGGACCAGCAAAACTTCGATCTCGTCTTGAGGGAAACTCATTCCCCCTACACAGGATTTCTATGCAGGTTTGAGCTCTTTTCGTCTTTGCGAATCTGTTACGCTTTTTAATTTTTATTACGAAGTAAAATTGTTGATTTTAGCACAACCATATTGACAAAAAATGAGGGGCCTTGGCCTCCGCGGCCCCCGTGTTCCTACGCCTATGCTTATTTGTAATGGCCAAAAATAACTAATCCACTCTAATGTGGACGAAAAAGTTGTCCAAGAAGCAGTAATCACAAGCAAGTCACAACATAGCAAAGGAAATACATTTGATGTGTAAGAAAATTGAACGGGTATATAGGTAGGTACTTGGGCAGTAGCTCGCAGCCGGTGGGGGCGGAGGAGCCAAGGGGGAATTCCTGGGCAGTAGCGCAAGCCGGCGGGCGGAGGAGCCAATGGGGAAATTCCTTGGCAGTAGCGCAGCCGGCGCGGAGAGCCAATGGGGAATTCCTTGGGCAGTAGCGCAGCCGGCGGGGCGGGGAATTCCTTGGGCAGTAGCGCAGCCGGCGGGGGCGGAGGAGCCAATGGGGGAATTCCTATCTTATGAATGGCAGGGGGACAACCAAGATTGGCCAAGATACTCTTTTTTTTCTTATAAATTTATTCAGAATGTTTTGCATAGGTAGATGGATTTCCGAGGTCAGGAGGAGGAGGACCCGCACTAAGTAGAGCTTGTTGCGCTGGTCCGCACCTGACTGCCCCCCCCCCCTAGCCATTACAAATGTTGTGGCGACTCCCTTGAATGATAACGCACAGGCCACAGGTATATTGGTATACTGTACCTGACCTGCTGTAGGTACCAGCTGCTAGTAGGTATAGGTATGCCTAGTATCTACACTATACATAATACATACCGTGGCTTACTGTTGCTGCCCCAGATAATAATTTACTTGGGTTCTGCTCGGGCATAGGCGTGGGAACCTATGGGCCAGGGGGCAGCTGCCCCCCAACATTATCAGATTTTAACATTATGCCTATGGACGTTGCATGGAAAGAATCGACTTCAAAATGCATTCCCCCCCCCCCCAACTTCAAATGAGTTCCTACGCCCTGTGCTCGGGGCGACGGGCACAATGGCTCAGTGCGGATCGCAGAGGGGGGGGCATGGGGCCAGCCCCCACCCTTGGGCCTCGAACTTGAGGGCACTCGCTTCGCCCTGAGGGGGCACTCTTGTCGCCCTGAGGCGGACATCTTGTCGCTGAGGGGGAACCTAGCCGCCTAGGGGCACCTCTGGTCTCCTGAGGGGCACTCTAGCCGCCTTAGGCGGGCCACTACTGGCAGGCTGAGGGGTCACTCTGCTGAACCTGAGGGGTCCTTGACATTTTGCAAAAAAAATGCTGAAATAGGGCACCCTCAAAATATAGTGCGACCAAATCAGATCGAGTTTTCAATTTGGGTTATAGGTAGGCACCACTGGCAATTGATGGCCCCCTCCTTGAAGATTTTCTGGATCCGCCACTGCAATGGCTTAATTTGAATGTGCCCGGGCCGAGCAGTACCCAAGTTGATTATTGGCTGGGCTGTAAGCTGTTAAACCTCATATACCTACCTACGGTGATTGGTGAATGTTCCCGATCGAAATCAGAATCTGGAGCGTGAACGTGATTTTGCATTCAGGTGGGAAAATTGCCATGCTGGAAAAAAACAAACAAAGGATTTGGTAGCAGCAAGTGAGACATATTTTGCCTTATTGCGACAAAATAAGAAATTGGCTGATGCTTATTTTACACGCAATCGAGAAACAGCTAAAAAAGTTATGGTTGAATCAACTTTGTAAAAATAAGAATTGAGCGGTGTTGTTTTTCTTTTTCAATACAAAATCTGATTGACTCGGAAAATTTATTTACATGCAACATATCCTATAATGTGAAAGATTGATGATATAGGCTTGGATTGATTTATGATTGGTGAATGGCAGTGTGGGTGCATGGTGATGTTATGTTACCGGTTGTCTAATTATATCCTGATGTTCCCGTTTCATTGGAGTTGAATTTGCCGGTCGCCCTGTGTGTTTTATTTTTTTAGGCACCTCAACTGTTATCAAAAGCCTTGCCTCAACCTAGTAAACAAACTGAAAAAGATATAATCTTGTCAGTTTCCTCCAAAATGATATTGTTGCAGGAGAACTGGAATGATGCCTTAAGGTAAGTATTTTACATTGACATGATAAATTCGTTTCTGGTCATTAACTTATGAGAAAAGTCATTGGTTTGTTACTTTTTATATTTAGATAAGATATGGTGAACAACCCTGGACACCTCAAAACGTGGACGCTTGACAGTCACTGATCCAGGGGACGCTAGGGCGTGCGCCCCCTGAGCCGGGTCGTGACAATGGCATGCCAGGATGCGCGCCTGGAGGGGCAAATTTTTGTATGACGCGCTCCCTGACCAAAATCCTGGTTTTGCACCTGCTTGATGGAAACCAGTTATTTACATCATGGCATTTTTAACTGAGAGTAGGTAGTTTTGAAGTTCATGTCATTTAGAGATTTAGTAGGGAAGTACTAAAAAATAGACTGCTCTAAAATAGCACCGGTGACATATCAGAGCCTGCCATAGACATGCATGCTAAGTAGGTATATACAATTAGAGTACATTAACATACTCTTATGAACACTTTTTACAAAAACCACTTGCAATAAGTTGTTCCAAAATGTCAGAGATCAAGAAAGCCATATAGGATATAATTTATCCACAACATTTTTTTTCCTGGGCTAGTCTGAAAAAATCCAGATGCATATTGAAAGTGTGTTTTGAATTGCAAACTTTTGAGAAGTGATGGCAACACTCAGATATGCTAGGCCCAATCTGCTCTAATTATTGATTATGCATGCTGGCCAGCAATCTAGTTTTGTATTATCAGCTCTATTTATTGAGCATTTTAGCACCAGACAATGGCAAGTAATACAAAATAGAGTAAGGATTTAGACTGTTTCCTGCCAGTGACATCTTTATAAACTTTATGTGACCCATCAAAGTTTTAGTTTTGTATTAACATTAATGCCCTCTATGGGGCATCAAGTGGTTGTAATGCTATTGCTACACAATAGCTGTTAAAAAGACCTTATTTTTGTGGCAGCTTACAATGCATCAAAATATCATGTACTGCATAGGTACTCTCATTGTAAGAATTCTCCTGGTCCTGCCCAGCATATATATTCAATGTTTTATATTTGCATTCAGCTGTGTGAAAAAGCTGACAGAACTGTGACACAGATATGCATATGAAAGCAAGTGTTAAAACTTTAAAAGCAGCATAACTGGACCAGCAAGGAATTCCATCCTTCACCACTGACAATATTATGTGTGAGCAATGATGAGATAATCATTTTGTTCATCATTACTAATTTATAACTAATTATTTTAACATAAGCTCCAGCTTTTAACAGGACCTACTTATCATCTTCTTTCAATGCTCACAATGTCAAAACAGCATACCTACACCAACTTCAACTTACAAAATGCTTCATGCGCACTCATTAGTCAATTTCCTACAGTGCTTGGAAATTGGTTTCTTTCTTTTCTTTAAAATACTTAGCTTTATTTGTTAAACATCTTGATAATGGAGCCAAATCAATATCTTATCCAATTTTTGCAGATACAAATTCCCCAGTTATTAACATATTTGCAGCATTTTTGGCAAAGTGGCTGGTTTCTTTTAATACTAATATTGGTTTATAGACCATATACCCTAAAGCACCTATTCACCAATAGCATGAGATGTCTGTTATTGCTGCATGTCTGTTGTCAGTGTAAATGATCATAACACAGACATCTCCAAACTCCTGTTTTTTATGTTATTGGCATTCTTTAGTGATTTGGTATCATCTACATTACCATCAGCATGCAAAGTTATATATTCTGATGTGTCAACCATAATGGTTCTGAAACCCTATTATAACCTATACAGAGGCGCAGCCAGGGGGAAAAGGGAGCAATTGCCCTCCACCCCTATGGGTCACAGGGGCCCAATCTTACCAACCCTCCTTTTTGTGCAATCCCCCATCGCCCCACAAACAGCTGACTGCATCCCTCCAAATGCCCATGCCTTGATGGGTACTTGGGGCATAAGATATGCATTGAACTGGTATTTAGATACTTGCTGCTAGAGGCTCGCATTACGTTTTATAGCAATTTAATTCCCAAATTTCTTGAATTGTGTCTGTTTTAAGTTGCTCTTCAGCTTTGATACGCCACAAATGATGCAGAAAATAATAAACAGCCTTTTTACCTGAGCCACCAAACTGTATTTTAAAAAATGCAATATCACCTGAAATATTCAGCGAGCTTTCCTTAATTCTTGATACATCCATGGATTTAATTCGCCGCTAGATGGCAGTGACGCATGGACGCCATTCACGGCACTTGGTAAGATTGGGCTGTGGTAAGATTGGGCCAGGGAGCCCATCGATAATTACCTAGATACCCTTTGCATTAGCTGAATGGCTTTCAAAAAGCCACAGAGGAGCCCTCAACCAGGCGAGAGGTCACTTTGGTGCATGTAGACTGTAGGGGGCCCTCAGAGACACTGAAGGGCTGCCAAAGCCAACCCAGGCCCAGGGAGCCTCTTCGGCATGTCCAGGGGCCCATTGAGCCCACTTTGGGGTCCCCAAACCTGTCTAGGGGCCCCTCGCGCATGTCCAGGGGCCCATTGAGCCCACCCAGGGGCCCAACAAACTGCCAAGGGCCTCTCGAGCATGCTCAGGAACCTCTTAAGCCTGCCCAGGGCCCCATTAGGGTCTGTGCAGGAGCTTCTCGAGCTTGCCCTGAGGCCCATTGAGTCTGTTCAACAAAGCAGCCAGTGGAGTCCCTTGCCGGGCTGTGGGCTCCTGAGCAGGCTGGAGGGCCCCTGGGAAGTTCAAAGGGCTCCTATACAGGTCAGAGGGGCCCTGACCAGACCGAAAGGGCTCCTGGATTGGTCTGAAAGACCCCTGAACATGCCGAATGGTCCCTAGTCAGCACAGAGGGGCCCCAGGACAGGTCGGGGGGGGGGGCTCTGAGCATGTCAGCAAGGCAACAAATCAGCCAGCGCAGCCTCTGGCCAGGTCGCAAGGGCCTCTTAGAAGGCTGGAGGGCCCCTTGACAGACCAGAGGCCCCTGTAATGGTCAAAATGACCCCTGTGCAGATTGTAGGGGGCCCTGACTAGACCGAAAGTTTATATTGTGGACTGTGGAGTAGTGGTGTAAAATTTTGTAATTTTCCAAATCATGTCCGATCCGAAGTCTGATACAAAGGAAAATGTTGACTGAAAAGTGTCTAATGAGTCCAAGTGTCCGAAAATAGTCAAATTTCTTAACATAAAATGTTTTATGTCCGCTGTAGCTCTTCTGCAACTGGGGTATTCCACGACAAATCGACCACAAGTAATTAAATTTGACACCCTCATATTTTTAAAAATTATGAAATTAGTTTTATGGTAATCTATGGCGCCAAAGCCAAAGCCTCAGTGGCAATCTTAATTTTGTCAGATCAACGGTCACCGAGCTAAAGCCTCGGCATTTTTGAGAGGTCATGTTGTAAGGCCATCTTTGATCGCCTGTAGCTTGTCAACGAACAGCACGAACGTTATGTAATTCCGTATGGTTGAGCTTGCAATGATGCGAAGAAACTTTTGGCAATTTCGGATTTTTCAATTTTTGTTTTGTTTTGACCACGTGATTTCGTGACCTATTTTTGCATGAAATACCTTGATCTGTGGCACCAAGCAAATTGCATTGTTGTCTGAAGCCAAATCAGTCGTTATCAATATTCTTTCAAAAGAAAATGTAAAAAACATGTGTTTTGCCTTTTGCGTATTTTTAAGCTTGGTGAAAACTCTGGTAGGCGGCGCTGCGAACATATATCTGTGTATCTTCGGGCTGGGTAGAGATATCGAGATGCAGTAAACGACAGTGGATAAGTTTAACTATTTTGATATAAAAATATGCATATACTTTTGTGGTCTGAGGCCAAGTTCAAGGTCGTATTTGAGGTCAAATATTTTAGGTAGCGCTTTGAACACATGTGTCATGTATGTATATCTCTGGTCTGGGTAGAGATATCGAGATGCGGTAAACGACAGTGCATACTGCATAGGTCTAAAAATTCTGAGAAGAAAATGTGAGCATATTTTTGTGATCTGAGGTCAAGGTCAAGGTCATATTTCAGGTCAAATATTGAAATTGCGACCTTAATATGACCTTGAACTTGGTAGAGATATCGAGATTCAGTAAACTACAGTGGATAGGTGAACACATATCTGTGTATCTCTAGGCTGGATACAAATGCTGAGATGCGTTAAATGACAGTGGACAGGTCTGAGTATCCTGAGGCGATTTTTTTAAAATTATGTTGTGATCTGAGGTCAAGGTCAATATCATATTTAAAGGAAATAGTTCACCTTCAACATGGGTTTTGAACTGAGATAGCAGTTTTGTTGCCCGTGTTGAAAAAACCCGAACTGCAAGTTTTCTGGGCTGAAAGGGCTCTCCAGCCGAATATATTTAACTTTTTTGTCGTAAGGGATTTGCTCACACGCTGGGGAGGCGTACAGTAATCTTAGCGACTATAATTCGAATCTGATTGGCTGAGCCGCGTATTACGTGCGAGAGAGTAGATTTAGTTTTGAATTAATAATTTACGTCCTTCTGTCCTGATTCGGCGCGATGTATGGCTATTTTTGACATTATGAAAAGAAGTCGTATTTGAAAATATAATCAAATTGTGTTTGAAAAAACAATCCAAGGTGAACTATTTCCTTTAAGGTCAAATATTGAAATTGCGACCTTAAATATGACCTTGACCTCAGATCACAAAAGTATATAAACATTTTCGTCTCCGAATACTTAGACCTATTCACTGTCGTTTACCGTATCTCGATATCTCTACCCAGTCTAGAGATACACATACTTGTGTTCAAAACGCTACCTGCAATATTTAACCTTAACCCGCGCCCCGCTGGGGGTGGGGCATATTCTGCCCCCCCCCTCCCGGATTTTCTCAATAACTAAAAAACAATGGCAAATACCGACGTGAAACTTTCAATATCTTATCCCACATCAATTTGACATCTTCTCCAAATTTTTTGATGAAATTGATCGATAGCTTTGGAAGAAAACGACCTTTTGATGACGTCATGTCATGCCATTTTTTGTGGAAAAACGATGAATGTTTGAAAATTCGTAGAAAATGGAGGTGTAAAGCAAATAAAAAATAAGAACACCAAAAGGTGGGAAATTGCATTGTCTTCAAAATGGCTATCTCAGATTTGCAAAATGTTGAGTTTTTGACCCCTAAAAATAAAAAAATGATTTTGTTTAGAAAAATTCTCACAAAACAAAACAAAATCAAAAATATTTTAAAAACCGGAATACATGTAAGAGAACTAAGTATAAACAAAACCAAGAACAAATTCCAATGCAATATCTGAATTTTTGACTGACTTATGACTCCCCAAGTGTAAGTAACTCATGACGTCATTTTTGAAAAACGTTTTTCGACATTTTTTACACGATAAGACAATAATATCACAGCTGTTTTTCTAGACAAAATGATATTACAAATATTTTCTTGTTAAAATAAATCACTTTTACAAATTTACTCATTATGAACGACTTATGACCTTTCAACAAGTGCATGATTTCAACAATGGGCTTATATTATCATATAAAGTGTTAAGCAGACATAAGAACATATGTGATGACTTTCGTAATTCTTGCCAATCAAGTACTTTTTTGACGATATTGACTGACCTTTGCTTATAATTCACTGTTTGCTTAATGCAGGAGTTTCATTTACCTTTGAGAGAACTGTGCTCAATAGTTACATCTCAGTGGATAGAAATATGGCCCAAAACTAAAAAATATCCATTATTCATTTTACCTGCTTCGAATCTAGACATGTGACCTTTATTTCGAAAAATTTCACGAGCTTATGGGTGCGTATCAATGAGAACCTTTCGATTGCCGTAGTTGCGCTGTCTCTCTAACTTCATTGGTTAGAAGATATAGATGTGGGGGCATAATTCTGCCCCCCCCCCCAGCGGCGCGTCGGCCGATACCACGGGGTGCGATGGTTAAAGGAATAGTTCACCTTACCTGTGATTTTACTGAATACGATTCATTGTAGAGCAGATCAAAAATGAGTATTGCTGCGAATAGATCGCAAACGTTAAGTTGTTTTGACACAGGATTAGTTGCCTTATTATAGAAGGCTCAAGTTCGATCCCCGAAACAGCTCTTGTGAATTCAACGCAGCGGGAGTCGGAAGTAGGACAACTTCTGAGCAGTGATATCTGATCACGAGCCTCGTATATTACCGTCAGCCCGGCCTGGCGCGACCTTAATGTCGAACTTCCACTCACAAGGCCCGTTGAGCAAGCCAGTGACAGTGATTCCATCGCCGCAACACGTACCGAGTCGTGGCTAAACATCCCGCTGAGCAGTGGGTCCGCGCGTCGGTCCGTCGAGGACAACATCGGAAGACTGGTGCAGGAGGTTCAGGACGGATGGAACCGTCCGAAGCCACGATCAGCCAGGGGCGCCCCGACGGAGAGACTTCCCAGAGATATGTCCTCGTCGTATATGACTTTGCAAGGGCCTACGACACTGTCGACCATCGACTTCTCCGCGCTCGCCTCCTCGAACTGGGCCTCCCTCGCTGCCTCGTCGAGTGGAGCTGGCAGTGGCTCCGGGACAGGCGTGTTCGAGTGGAGGTTAACGGAGCGACCAGCAAAGAGAGGGTATTCAGAGCGGGCCTCCCACAGGGCGGAGTCCTCTCCCCGTCTCTGTTCCTGTTGTGGGCCGCCCCGCTCGTCGACCAGGAAGATGTCCCAATAGACGTTCGCACCGCCTTCCGTGCGGCGGCCAGAGCTGCAAAATCGACATATACTCAGGAGTGGCCACCCGACTGGTATAGAGACCTGATGGGCGCAAAAATCCCGCCTCCGGTGACTGGTGTCGACCGGGACGTCGCGGTGGATGTGCACCAGGTCCGGGCCGGGCACTGGTCA
>VOPJ01009538.1:3992-16492 GCA_014673585.1 Semibalanus balanoides
AGAATCCCGCTCTCCAATGATAAGGCAATGCAAAGTGACACGAAAGTTACCCCCTTTTATTTGTGTATCAAAGATAGATGAACATAAGTTTTTATGCTCAATGGAAAGCTCGTCTCTTCAATATTCCTGGCATGGTATCCGATTTTACATGAGGCTTACCAATCGTCCACAATACTTCGGCGCGTTCCGGCGGGGCCGACCACGCCGGCCGAGCCGCCACGGCGCAAGCTTGAGACTGTACCGTCGCCTTCCCATGCCGTGACGATAAATCCAAGTTCTTTCCTACATATATACAATGTGCCGTACATGCAGAAACCGAATTTGACTTTTAAATGCATCCAGCTAGGATATACAAATGACAAATACTCTGTCAAAATGAAATAACGCCAGCAGACGCCAGTTCGTTGCACGCAAACAACGAAACTTAATGGTCTATTTGCGGCAGCAGATGGCCGCCAGGGACCGCTAGTGAGCCAGTATGTTTTGACGTCGCAAGCTTACAATACCAGTCAGTTCATATACAAATTATTACGAAAAATATTATTTAATTTATTTTATTATGAAAACATCAATAAAAAATTGTTTGCAACATCAAAACACCCTAACTCACTAGTGAATCCGCAAGGCCAGCTGCTGCAAAAATTCAGCTGTTAGTTCGCCGCTTTTCCGACGCAGAAGACGCAGGTGATTCGAAATTTTGCTCATAAATGCAAATTGTGTTACAGCTGACTAATTATGTTTTATCAATTAAATAGTATTTATGACAATGTTTCGAAAAACATGTATGAGTTAATTAAGTGAAAATATTATTTTCATTCTAATTAACACAAACTTGTATTATATATTACTCGGAATATTTTTCGACGAGGCTACCATATCCTACTATATAGTTTAAAATCTAGGTTTATGTCAGAGTTATTCCAAAAAGCATACCAGAACTAGTTGATATGGTAACATAGTCAGTATGTTCTAGTTCGAACCAGCCGTGACGTAACCCCAAACTTGATCCTACTCATTGATATATATACTCTGGTCCGGGCTGCACGGTCCCGGTCCCGTCCCCGGCCCCGTCCCCGGCCCCGACCCCGGCCCCGGCCCCGTCCCCGGCCCCGACCCCGGCGCCGGACAGCGAGCTCGGCAGATATCGCCGAATGACTGGCTCGGGACTGTACCCCGTGATCGGCCGATCTACAGAGAATCACGCTCAGCGAGATAAAAACAGACTGACGACGCGCTCCCAATCAGCACAGCTCGTCAGACGTCCAAAGCGATTCCGCCGCTCCTGAGCCGAGCGTGCCCCCCCCCCCCTCCTGAGCCGGGGGGAGTGACGTCACCACGTCGGGCGGAGACGGCCGCAGGATCTGATGACGCGGAAGCTGTCAGTTGGGTGGACAGGGCAGCGGAAACTGGTATACAGGTGACTGGCGGCCGGGTGATAATAGATAGTTCTGTCAGATCAATGAGTGGGACGGGAGCTGACGTGGCAGCTGACAGGGCGGGGCCTGGGACCGGATAAAACAGTGACAGTGCAGAGACGATATACGTGGGGAGGAGAGCGGTGCAGCAGCTCCAGGAACAGTGCTGAGAATCCGTCACCGGTCATCACTCGGGCCACTGTGCGTTAATGCCTTCACAGTGGCAGTGTGGCAGTGTCATCAGACTGCTGTATCAGCACCGGTGTCGATTTGTATACAATTATGGGGGCGCCCCCTCTATGATTTCAATTTTGAACATTACATTAGGCCTATGGCGCTGCATGGTAAGAATTTAAAATCTATTAAGTTAGCATTAGGGTCCCCCCAGTCATTTTCATAAATTGACACCGCTGTGTATCAGTCTATATTCAGACTGCTGGTCGTTTATTTTTGTTTCAAGTAGGAACCGAAACACCAATCTGAATCAGGACCAGGGCCCTGATACAAAACAGGGAGACTTTATGATACTTCACAAATCACAATCACACGAAATAAACTGTAACAAAGACTTTTTCATAACATCACGGCTTTAAAGTCCGCTGAGTCCGAGGGCATTTTACCATTGCGTGTTCTTTTTTATGTTTGAGGCCTTCCTTGTTTGCGGAGTTTCGTGGCCGGTCGTTTTGTCCGTTGGCAGTGCGGTGTGTTTCGCAGAACAGCGCCGATTCACACGTAGATCGTACGTACCTACCTACCCCGCCCGCCGTCACAGCGTGCCTGTAAATCACCGCCGTAATCGCCGTAATGGGCGCGCCGGAATCCTGCCCACAAAGACACACGTCATTGCGGCTTCCATGCCGCTGCAGCCTCATTCGCGCCGACCGAGCTGCAGCGGCAATCTGACTCGGCAACGGCTGTAAAAACTGACGCCGGTCTTGTGAGCGGCCAGCCCACAAACCAAAAACTGCCAGTTCGGCGCGGCTCAGCGCGCTCTGTATAGGTCTGAAGGGCGGCACAGCTGAGGATGAGGGCAGCGCGGTCCCACCTTCACGCCTCAGAGACGCAGGGCCGCCGATTTGGGTCACCGGGCCGGGGCGGCCTCCGTCAGCGCTTTACCTAATCAGCCACAAAGAGGCTGCTGGCACGCGGCAGAGACGGCCGGGGAACTCCGTGATGCGCCCAGCGGGAGGGACGCAGGCAGTTCGTGTCTGAAAACATGGCGGCGTGAGCTCTCTGCCTGCTGCTGCCCTCCCCACCACGGTGGGGTTCCGAATGTTTATTTGTTTGTTTGCCGGATGCTTTATTGACGCATCCGTCTGAGCCGGCTATAAGTGTCATGCTCAGAGGCGGAATCAAATATTCAGAGGGGGCGTTATCAGTGAGCTATGGCGCCGACGCCTATGAGGCCTTCGCGCGAGGAGTGAGGAGGCTATTTATGAAAATGGCTTTCGGCTGATGTCGTTGGTGACGTCATAAATTTGCGACGGCTGGTGATGTTAAAAACGACAACATCTTGCCGCATAAATCTCGGGGATATGCAAAATAATATTGATAACAGCAATGCACCTATGTTCTGTAAAGGAACTCGCTGATCGTTTTCCTCAAAAGCTTCAACAACAAAGTTAGGTAGGTATATTTGCCATTAGCAATCACTGGCGGATCCAAGAAACGTGGCTGCCAGCGAACTGGAGGGGCTAGAATTAAAAAAAAGGTATCAACAATTTTTGAAAACTCATTGATTGCTTCCTTGGTACCTCATCGAACGGTTTTAAAAAACAAACATGCTTTTAAAAGTTCGATGGATATCCTTCTGCCTACATTGGAAAGTGGTGTCAAATTTCGCCGATTTCAGGCGATTTCGGGGGCATAAAGGCTAAAACCCTGCACCCTACCTTCCTCCCTTGGCTCCGCTAGACGCAGGGGTCGGCAACCGTCCGGCCCGGGGCCAGATCCGGCCCGCGACCGGCTGACGTCCGGCCGCGGCTGGTAATCGGAAAACTTACATTGTATTCCGGCCCGCGTGCTTCAGAAATCGAAATAGTTTAACAAAAGTATTGTGCATTCGTGATGTTTTCAATTCTCACTTTTGCCTGCTGCACAAAATTTAATCCTCGAAGTCAAAATATTTGTGGGGCACACTGGTCGCTAATGAAGTTGAGACTGCTTCCATTCCTTTTTTAAGATAGATTTTCCTGCTGGCGCAGTCTGTCTAAGAAGTAACATATTCCACCATGTGACACACGGTACGGAAAACATCTCAGCTGTTTAAGACAACTTTGAAAAATGCATTAATTAACGCATTGTCAATATTTCCCAAATGTGACTACCGTTCAATTGCCGTCAATTGTATCGATTTATCCCCCGTGGCCCGCAGCAGACTGTTCCAGATCTCTCATCCGGCCGCGCCCTAAAAAAGGTTGCGGCCCCTGCCGGCTAGAGTATTAATGTGATTTGTATATATGCTAACACTGACGATGGTTAAGTATATTGTTAACTCTGACGAAGCTGCCATCACAGCCATCCAATAGAAATGTATTCTGTTCTAACTGCTGTATGATTGGAACGTTTTACGTTGATGAGTTTTAGCACGTGTGCAAGTGTGAGTACAGACATTCGAAACAATCTCACACCTGACACGTCTATTGTCAGTGCATAATGACGCGCCTCCACCATCGTTTAGCGGCGCTGTAGCCCCGTGACCCGGCTGTGACCCGGCTGACCTCCTGCGCTGCGGGTCATCAGAGGTCACCCAGAGGTCAGCAGGGGTCACCGGGTACCACCGGGGTGGCGGGGGACTTCCGATAGTTTGCGATTGAATGGCATCCGGCGGCAGTCGGTATAGAGGTGGATCTGTCGATAATGCTGCACCCATGCAGCACCCATTTTCACGCAATATAGCTGGTGCCGAGCTTCCAACGCCAGCTGCCGCAGCACCATTCAACCATATAGCTGGTGCCAAGCAAGCTGCCACGCAGCTGCCGCACACCATTGCACCAATATATGCTGGCGCCGAGCTGTCCAGCAGCTGCCGCCCAATAGCACATTCACGCAATATAGCTGGCGCCGAGCTGTCCCACGCAAAGCTGCCGCAACACATTCACCAATAATAGCTTGGGCGCCGAGCTGTCCACGCAGCTGCCGCAGCACCAATTCACCAATATAGCTGGCGCTCAGCTGTCCACGCAGCTGACGCCCATCAGCACGCATTCACCATATAAGCTGGCGCCCGAGCTGTCCACGCAGCTGCCGCAGCACATTCACCAATATAGCTGGCGCCGAGCTGCCCTACGCAAGGCTGCCGCAGCAACCATTCACCAAATAATAGCTGGCGCAGAGCCGAGCACGCAGCTGCCGAGCACCATCAACCCAAATATAGCTGGCGCCGAGCTGTCCACGCAGCTGCCGCAGCACCATTCACCAATATAGCTGGCGCCAAGCTGCCCACGCAGCTGCCGCAGCACCATTCACCAATATAGCTGGTGCCGAGCTGTCCACGCAGCTGCCGCAGCACCATTCACCAATATATAGCTGGCGCCGAGCTGTCCACGCAGCTGCCGCAGCACCATTCACCAATATAGCTGGCGCCGAAGCTGTCCACGCAGCTGCCACAGCACCATTCACCAATATAGCTGGTGCCGAGCTGTCCACGCAGCTGCCGCAGCACCATTCACCAATATAGCTGGCGCCGAGCTGTCCACGCAGCTGCCGCAGCACCATTCACCAATATAGCTGGCGCTGAGCTGTCCACGCAGCTGCCGCAGCTGCCGCAGCTGCCGCAGCTCCACGAAACCAGCACGGCCGGAGAGCCACTGTCAGCTGACACAACACAGTCTCTATAGGCCCCGCATTGTCCCGCCGCCCCGATATAGACGCAGAGTAAGACACGCTCCGGTGATTCGGGCTCAAGTTTGTTCAGTTCCAACTGAGCGGTCTTGAACTCTCCAGCCCACTGATTCACGTGATGGGCCCTAAAACCCATCGAGTCAGCCCGCTATTGCACTTCTGTGATGTCTCAGACGTCCAGAAACGCGAAACAAGCTAATAAACATTTTCCCCGCGCGAGCTGAAGTCAAATGTAGCGCGCAAAGCGTGTCCACATGAGGCGGAAAGTGTTTTTCTGTGTTCCGCCCTTCAAAGAAGTTGACTCTAGGAACTGCAGCCTGCAGCCCTAATTTATTTACCACTCCAGGGAATGGAAACACCGCTGGCAGCCGCACTCTGTACCGGGACTCTGTAAAACTAAATTGTGTGTGCCGGCGAAGAGTTGCACGCTGCACACTTCTTCGCTTTTCTGAGTAATGGTCGAGACTTGGGCAGGCCATTACGGAATAATAGTTCTGAATCCATAGAGTAGGAGCGTTGTTCAGTTCAGCAAACAACCTTAGACGTTACGAGCCATTTCGCCAGCTCCAATGGCTGGGAATGGCGGCAGTAGCAGCAGCCGTGGCCCGTGTTAGAAATGGTCACTGCCAGCACAGCTAGCGGTGCTCTTTATTGCAAGCTCGGAGACTTTTGAGCAGAACATGCACGCAAGCATGTCAAGATAGGATCAATAGGAGCCTCTCTGACCAAATCTCCCGACGAACCGACGGGCGCGCGCGGACGACATGCATGTATGCGCGTGCGTTTAGTGCCGGGTACCGCATGTTTCGCATGCTGCAGCGGCGAGATATACAGCAGCATCGTCGCCCGACACGGGCGGTCGGCCGCCTCATACCTCCATACGGTCCCTCACAGCGGTACCAGGCCGTGTTGGAGCGGACGGGGACACCGGTCCCAGGCCGCTAGACGGTAATGGGGGCTGATAGTGTTATCAGACGGGGATCCTGCGCGCGGCTGGCGCGGAGGACAGGCCGCCCCGATCAGCCCGGACTGCATATATGGATACTGATCGGATGCCGGCAGTGTAGGCGAGGCGGAGAGATATGCGGAACGTTCCCGGGGAGAGATTCAGGGAGCCCATCAGCACAGACGGCCAAAGACTAGATGCATTATAAATAGACGGCGCTATCGCAGCATGAGGTTTGAAACGAGCTATTTTAGGAAATTATTGCGTGGAAAGGACTCAAAGGGAAGGTTACCGTCCGTAGCTTTTCAGACAGGAATCAAGGTTACTCTCGAGTATTTATGACAAGAGTGCACGATTTGGGCACAATGCTACCAAATTTGTACGCGGCAGTTAATACGAGTTCTATCAGTTATCGCGATATGTATGCTGTCTGCAATGCGACGGTTTGGCATTGAAGACTAAAATATTAAACCGGCTGATCGATCACAGAGGTAAGATCAAACCGCGGCGACTTTTCGCTGTCATGTTCAAATATCTCTAGTTCCGCTTCAGTGACTTTGATGGGGAGATGATTGAATGGGAACTCAGTGTGCCAAAACTCGCACATACCGCCGTAATATAATCACCGCAGGAAATACAATCACGCGCACCGCAGGAAACATAATCACGCGGTCTGTACCACAGCCGCCCACTGGACTCACTCCCACCACCACCAGCGGGTGTACCTCAGCTGGCAGACCAGATCGCGTGTTATACCCAGACCCGGTCTGTCGGTGTCGAGCCATCAGCTCACTCGGCGCGGCCCTCGGCACCACTGCCGCCGCGCGGCTGAAATAACATGATCTGGTGCTGTAATAGCGCCCGACCAGCCGCCGCGCCAGTTCATCGCACAACCCCCCCCCCCCGTCCCTTCATTCGCCCCGCCCCTCCGCCCCACGCGGCCTGACGAATGTACGCCCCCGGCTCCGAAAACATTTTAACAGTGGAACCCGATATTGGGCGGCGGGCCCGGGCCGGCGGGGTAGAGGGTGGAGGGGGGTGGAGCCGGCTCCGGTACCCGACAAAACCCAGCGCACGCTTCGGTGCCTGTATACCAAGTCCGACGTATTCGGTCCACAAGACTCAGTTTACAGTAAGCTGAGGTTGGAGGGATTCAGGAGGGGAGGGGAGCCCGGGGATCGAAGGGATCAGGTGCATCATTGCCCCGCGTTTTTCGCGGGGACGGAAATGGGGATTAGTATGTAAGTACCGGCCTCCCACCCGATCGCGTTACGGCTGGGTGGACGGAATGAAAGCGGTATAGTATTAGCGTGGGAGATGATCCCGCGAGCGAGCGCCGTGGGAGAGAAGCAGTCCACAGGGAGGCCCCGCTGATGGCAATTTGCTGACTGCTTCTCTCAGTCGTCCGTCAGTCGTCCTCAATATTTCGTCCTCTCTCCAACAGTCATCTGTCATTCTCTATCTTCACCATTCTCATTCTACATCGTCCCCCGGTCATCTCCGTCATATCCGTCATCTTCGTCATCTCCGTCATTTCCGTCACCTCCGTCGTCTCCGTCATCTCCGTCATCTCCGTCATCTCCGTCATTTCCGTCATCTCCGTCATCTCCGTCATCTCCGTCACCTCCGTCACCTCCGTCACCTCCGTCGTCTCGGTCGTCTCCGTCATCTCGGTCGTCTCGGTCGTCTCCGTCATCTCCGTCATCTCGGTCGTCTCGGTCATCTCCGTCATCTCGGTCGTCTCCGTCATCTCGGTCGTCTCGGTCGTCTCGGTCGTCTCCGTCATCTCCGTCATCTCCGTCATCTCGGTCGTCTCGGTCGTCTCGGTCGTCTCGGTCGTCTCGGTCGTCTCGGTCGTCTCCGTCATCTCGGTCGTCTCCGTCATCTCGGTCGTCTCGGTCATCTCTGTCATCTCTGTCATCTCCGTCATCTCCGTCATCTCCGTCGTCTCGGTCGTCTCCATCATCTCCGTCATCTCCGTCATCTCCGTCGTCTCCCAGCTCTGCTCAACAGCAGGCCTGATGAACTGTCGCCCGGACGGCCGAGGCGTATCTGATGGCCCCTAATTAGCGGCGTCCTCGGCAGGGAGCCGTCCCACCGCCATTCAACACTCGCAGATCACTCGTCACTCTGACGGGCCGCAACCCGCTGCTCTCCTGACAAGAGCCACTGCCTTCTGAGATTCTATGCCCGACCCCTCGGCCCTCTGAGGGCGCAAACCCGGCTGGGGCTCTCCTGAGAAGAGCCACTGCTTCTGAGATTCTATGCCCGACCCCTCGGCCCTCTTTATTCTTCTCTCCATACTCTGTATTCTTGTCTATTACTCTTTATATCTCGATATCACTTCTTTCTTTCTCGTTTTCTTTCCCTTTATTTTTGTTTTCCTTCTCTTTCTCTTTTTCTAGTTTTATATTTCACTTTATCTGCCTTCCTCTCTTTCTATCTTTCCTCCTTCCTTTGTTCTCTCTTTCTCTCCTCGTTCCCTTATCATTCTGAATCCCTCCTTACCGCTCTTGTTTCCTCTTTCTCCTGCTCCTTCATGCACCACTCGTTACATTAATTTCCGCCCCTGCGCATCGCTCCTCGCTCTCCTCGCTTAATCCATTGTCTGAAGAGCCGCCCGCCACATGGGGGCCCTTAGGCCGAACGCAGCCAATCCGCTCAAATGAAAAACAGCCGTGAATACCGTGTCGAACAATTGCTATTCAGCCGCAGTTTCCCGGGAGAGATTACAGCCTCGAAAAGTGATCACCTGGGGCCGGCCCGCTCACGCCACGGCTGAATATTCATATTTTTACTATTCATTACCATTTGTTTCTCGTCGGCCGGCAGCCGCTGTGTTGCCGGCCCTGCTGATTAGACCTGGGCAGGCCGCCCGGTAATTTGTGTCGGCTGGTTCTCACCGCAGGGTTACTGCGTATATCCCCCGCTAAGCTTGATTAGGGCCGCTGGATTTTTTCATGGCGCGTAACTAGCGGTGGCGGTGGCAGGGCGGTGGCGGGGCGGTGACGGTCGGGTGGCAGGGCGGTGGCGGGGCGGTGGTGGTGGGGTGGCAGGGCGGTGGTGGTGGGGTGGCGGTGGCAGAAGTGGCGCTGGCGCGGCAGCGTGGCGCAGTCTGTTTTTGGCGCAGCAGTCTGACCGACACGTCCTCTGCCTCAGACGAGCGGCAGCGCTCCGCCTCAGACGAGCGGAGCTGAAAATTGGATTACGGAAGTTTGCATTCAGCCCGACGGATTGGTTCTGGCGAAAAATAAAGTTCGATGGCGCGAGGCGCCGCGCCGCATACGGACCTCCGACCAGCTCCTGTCTATAATATCCACGGCTCGGATAAAACCGACCGACCGCGGGCCGCGGTCCAAGCGGCATTTCAACGCGGACCGAGGCACGTCGCAAAGCTATTGAAAAACTGCCTCGGAGTTTCCGAAGCCATTGATATGCCATCTGACGGACTGAGCTGACGGCTGGCGGCATATTATCATTATCTGTCTGAGGATTACCGGTGAGGGACTGAAGGAGTGGATTCCACCGACCACTCCTCCCTGTTCAGCCTAGTCACGGGGCGGGGCGACACACGGGGGAGAGAGCGGAGCGTCGTGACTGTCACGGAGCCGCACCGTCACACAAAGCCGACGTGACTGCCGGCGTCGGTGTCAGCTGCACGAGGCGGGCCTGAGAGGCGGCCCCGTGTGTTTTGCATGTCAACTCGAGGCTCCTCCGGAGCGGGAGGGCCCCAGGAGACTCTCGAGAGCCGCAGCAGGAAGTTCTGAGAGGCGTCGAGTTCTGAGTCAGCAACGGTCACGGAGGGAGGGACCGGGATACGGGACCGGGATACGGGACCGGGATACGGGACCGGGATACGGGACCGGGATACGGCACCGGGATACGGCACCGGGACACGGGACCGGGACACGGGACCAGGATACGGGACCGGGATACGGGCCCGGGATACGGGCCCGGGATACGGGACCGGGATGCGGAATACCGGTCTGCCACAGAGTAGGGCGCGGCTGGCACGGACTTAACATACCCAGCGGACCCGCCCTGCAGAGCACATGCTCCATCCCAGTCACGCGGCCTGGCTAACATCGGGTACGCCTGTTCCGTGTTGACGCCGGCTTTTGTGGTGCCACGCTGTATGACTGGCCCGTTTGTCCGCCCTCCCGCTGCTGCCGCCCCCGCCCCCGCCCCCGCCCGAGCTGCGCTGGCCGCTGCGTAACCCAATACAGGATGGCAGCGAATTTAAAACAAACAGGCCCCTTGAGACCGCAATGAAAACAGCTATGTGTTCGGCGGGCCGGGCCGGCGCGCGGGTAAACACACCCTGGCCGAGGCACGCATGGTGTTTGACTGGAGAAAAAATGTCACGTTGCGCGCCGCTCGGCGCTAATGAAAGGAAAACAGAGCCGCCGGCGGGGACCACACACGGACCGCAGACCGCGGACGGCGGACAGATGGCGGCGGCAGCGATAGAGCTGGGTAAGAGCTGGGTAAGTCTGATGCTGGGACCGACTGATACCGGGCGGAGATCGGCGATCGATCAACGGAACAACGCTCGTATGTCGTCACAAGGGCGGTTTGGAGATCCTAAACCATGTTAAGATCGTAAGTCGTTCTTTGGTCGTCCCGAGTCGAAACTTATGCCGTTTTAAACGGTCCTGAGGCTGTCCTGACCCCTCAGACCTTTCCGAGACCACCATGAGGTCTAAGTCATACTGTCCTCACGCCGTCCTCACGACGTCCTCTCGCCGTCCTCACGCCGTCCTCACGCCGTCCTTACGCCGTCCTTACGCCGTCCTCACACTGTCCTCACACCGTCCTCAGGCTGTCCTCACGCCGTCCTCACGCCGTCCCCATTTCTCCCCCACTCCTCCCTCTAATCGTGCCGGCGTCGGCACCCTAATGACGGACACAAGAAACAAAAATCGGCCCCGTTTCCGGCGCTGGTGGGTGAACAGCACTGCTTGCGGCCTCTGGGACGGGCATTACGCCGGCCGCAGACCCGCTGGTGGTGGTCAGACGCCGACAGACCAGGTGGCCGCGGTCTGGCCACGGTCTGGAGGGCCACAGTCGCGGTCTGAAGTGCCACAGCCGCGGTCTGAAGTGCCACAGACCAGTGGCAGATGCACACACAGCAGACGCCGCCAATGGTCCGGAACACCGCGCCGCGGCGCCACGGCTCGGTGGCGGGCCAGCAGTGCGTCTCTGGGGGTGGTTATTTTAATCCCGGAACGGCCTAAAGCCATTTTCCGGGGGGATTACTTCTGGCAATTTTGGCAAGGTAAAAAATTGCGTTAAACAGTTTATGTGAATCCGGAGCAAACAAAGGCCTATATTACGTCAAGTAATTTGTTCAAAGAAAAGCTAAGTTCTATATCTTACGTTAAGTATTTCGTTCCAAGAAAAAACTAAGAAAAGCACAGAACACACATACACATTCAATATATTGACACACAGACAGACATACAATGTAAAAAAGGTGTTGTGTAATAGGAGCCGGAGTGCCATCATTGCGGCAACGGGAGACTCATGTCTCCCCGACCTCGGCAACCCGGCGACACCTTGTTGTGGGCTGTTAACACGCGCACTGGAGGGGGGCACTTTTGTGCCCCCCCACATGTTTTTCGTGAATATCCAAAAACGAAGCGGCGCAGGCGGTAGTGGTTGGGAACATTTACGGCAACACATAGCGGATCGTTGACGTGAAAACAAAATCGAAATCGTCGGTAAAAGTTTTTGGAGCTATAACGGGATTTAAATTCAAATGGCGGCAGAATCGAGGTCGGCGAAGCCGATATCTTCGGAACAAACAGTCCAGATCGGAACGAATTCAAACGCCATGTGGTACCAGTGCGATCTTCCATCCCCAAACGGAACTTCAGGCACATTGCAGTTGACGTGTGACGTCACAGAGGTCAAATCCACAAAAAGTGTGTGCTCCGTTGCTCCGTGTGCTCCATGTGAGCCGTGTGAGCAGTGTGAGTGTGTGAGTATGTGAGTGTGTGAGTGTGTTAGGTGTGTGAGGTGTGTACGATGTGTGTGGTGTGTAGGTATGTTTAAGGTGTTGAGGTGTGAGTGTGGAGGTGTACTTGCATGCCCTGTGCATCAAATTGGTTTAAAAAATGTGTAGTTCCATTTATCCCAAGTACCTAACTATAGATCCCAGTTCTGGGATTTCCGAGTAGGGCGCCACAGATTTGCTATCTGCCTGCTGAATCTCAAGAACAAAGCATTTACTAATAGAGCAGAGTTGGGGCCCCCTGGAGGCTTATCCTTTCTCCAAGCCAAAAGAAACAAAT
>VOPJ01009538.1:21492-57560 GCA_014673585.1 Semibalanus balanoides
CGATGAGGGGGCCGGACCGGGGGCGGGGGCAGAGGGACCAGGGGATGGAGGGATGAGGGAGCGTCAATCTCCGAATGTCCGGTCCATCTCCGCTCCTGCCGGGCCGCGTCCAGTCTGCCCTGCTGCCGCCGTCCGCCTGCCAGCGAACGTCGCCTCCGACGTCCTCCATCACGGGTGGGAGGAGTAACAGCGCGGGCCCGGGCCGCGCCGCGCCGCGCCGCGCCGCGCGCGTGCGACGAAAATGAAAAATCGGCAGATATTCGGCGGGATCGGCCGCCCGGCCTGTCGGGCCGGCACGGGCCGGTGGAGACCCGGGCCGAACAAAGCGATAAATGAGGTGTGTATCTGCCGCGCCGCCGACGCCGCCGAGCGGTGGGCGACGGAGCCGACGCGGCTGCGACGAGCGTGACGCACTGTCATGGATGGCGGCTCGGCGGCAGCGCGCTGGTATTGTCTGGCCAGGCTGGGGGCGATGTGACGCGGAGTTTTCGTTGTGGCTTGGAACTCGAGGACTACTGGTCGTTACGCCATCTCGCCAAAATGAGATGCATGCTTAGCAGGGGCGGTGCTACTGGGGGGCAGGGGGGGCCTCAGTGCTAACACATATTTTTGCTCCCCAGAATGTCACGGAGGCCCCACTCCCAAAAAGGTGCCCTCTACTTCAACTGGCCAAAAGAACATAACTGATGTGGTCCTGGTCAAATTTCCTGAATGAGGAAAGCCTACATGATGCCACTGTAGGTTCCCGGTACTAGACACAGACAGAAAGCCCCAGTACTATATAAAAGTTCCTGCCCCGGTACTAGACATGAGGCCCCAGGTGCTTGACAGGAGGCCCCCAGTACTAGACAGGAGGTCCCCAGGTGCTTGACAGCAGACATGTGCATGAATCTCTTAAAGTAGAATATATGATCCCAGAGGATCTGTCGACAAAACGCAATGTTGGATCTATGATCCCACTGGATCCAATCATCCCAGGATAAATTACAGCAATGGATTTTGGATCCCAGTGGATCACTCGTTTAAATTTTGCAACGGATCTTAGATCCCAAAGATGGACATGATGGACAATTAAAATGGATCTCTGTTCCCAACGGATCTCGGGTCCGACAGGATCCGACTTATATATTATGCCAAAATTGTAGTATTTCTTGACAAAATCTAACTAAAAGGCATAGGTCCATGCTGGTTTCATTTACAACGAATTGAAGGTACTGACAATGACTTTGAAAATGGGTTTGGAAAATACACATCTGTATAATGGCGGATCTGGGATCCTAGTGGATCCCAATGCAAAATGGTATCTGCAATCTCGGATCCCGGTGGATCTGTCGGCCAATATTGAAGGCGGATATATTATCCCAGTGTATCCATCGACAATTTGTGAAGGTGGATATATGATCCCAGTGGATCCGGGATCCATATCTAATAGACCAGATCCCGGGATCCGTTTTCGGGATCCAAGCACACGCCTGCTTGACAGGAGGCCCCCGGTAGTAGATAGGAAGCCCCGTCTCCGGTACTAGACATGAAATCCCCCGTTACTAGATAGGGGGCCCCCGATACTAGATAGGAGGCTCCCGGTATTAGATTGGAGGTTCCCAGTACTATATAGTAGGCCCCGGTACTAGACAGGAGACCACCTGGGGTAGGAGGCCCTCTTGAGAAGGAGGCCCCCTTGCGACTTTGTCCCCACCAAAGGTTGAATTTGGTGACGCCGACCCTGATGCTAAGTGAAATAATGTTATAGTGACCTGGGTCGGAGTTCGTTATGTGCTAGGCTGGCCCATGGGCCATGGGTTTGGGCTGGGCTGGGCCTCAACTTTAAAAAATCACGGGGTTCTAGGTGGGCCTGGGCTGAGAATGTTGATGTAATGCGCGCGCCACGCAAGCCAGGTCAAAACTTTAGAATATATATTATAACCAGCACCTCACTTCCACAGCAACACACAGGTGAGTGAAATTATTTATTATTTATAGTACACACGTAAATATGCTAGGATAATGATTGCAAATTATGTGAAGATAATTATATGCTTAATGATAATCTGAATGGGCCGGACCGGCCATGGGCCTCAATATTATGAATTTTACTGGGCTTGGTCTGGGCCTGTGCTTGGTGTTTATGGGCCTGGGCTTAGCTGGGCTTGGGGCTGGTGGGCCCATGACGAACTATGACCTGGGTACCACCAGTCGTCCAACCGCTTTATAGCTGACATGGCTAAGCAAGTGCTTTGTGTCGTAGTGTTTTATGCTCAAACTCTAAGCACATCTCTATAATGTGCATGATAGGATAAAATATGTCGTTTATATAACGCATACTTTGAAAATATCCTGGACTGGGCTCCCAGGCAGAGCAGTTCTGTAACTGTAAATAGCTACGAGGGCATGCATTTTGATAAGAGCTACCTCCTGCTCACGACATATCAGGTATATCCCTGCCAGTGTGTCGCCTGTACAGCTCACCTGAGCACCCTCACCGTGTTATCACACACGTAAGCTCCGACTTCGAACCTCATCATCCCAGCACGGCGCCGACATCCGGCGAATCTGCTGCGAAATCCGCGCCGGGCGTCCGCGCCACCAACTTCTGCCCGAATGGAGAATAATAAATGACAGGCGAGCAAAAGTGCCACCAGCCAACCACATAGATAAGACGCCCCAAGACTTTGCCGCCCGCGAATTAGAAATAGCGGATATAATACGGCCCCGATGATGGATGCTTTCGACGGGAGGGGCTAACAGACCCATCCGAAGCCGGTTCAATACGGCCCAGACGCCGCGCGGAATTCTGATCCCGTAATTAGGGATTATTAGATTGAAAAGTGCAGGCGGCCGCGGCCGAGGCGCTGAGCCTGCGATCGGGGTCGGTGGGCGGGCCGTGGCGCCACTCCAGGCGTGCAGGGCGTGCTCCGGGAACGGCGGCGCGGCGTGCTGACCGTAGCCGCAGCCGCAGCCGGAGCCGCTGTGGCGTCAGGCTATTGTTTTCGCATCAGCCGGAGCTTCCGCGGCAGTGTCGACGCCATATTGGCCTGGGCATGGCCATAGACGGGGCCGGGGCCGGGGCCGGGGCCGGGGCCGGGGCCGGGCTGGAGGATGAGGATGAGGCCGGGGGTAAGTCGAGAGACGGCCCGGGGACAGACAGACGAGACGGGAGCAGACAGACCGGGGACGGGACCGACAGTCGGACAGATTGGGAGGAGGTGCCCACACCGGGACATGGCTACCAATCGGGCCCTGGGCGGCGACGGCCGGACGCCGTCCACGGACAAAAACGACGCTTTCGACGTCACCGGCTGGCGACAGAGCTGGCACACGCAGTCAGTGTGGGCCTCTGGCGATTCCGAGCTGCGATGACTTGGATCAGATCTGGTGACTCAAATGTGTGAGGACATGAAGGTAGATGGCTAATGGCTTCCGTTTGAAGAATCTCGATTGTATGTTGTCTGTGTTGTATGTAGAGGGCTGTGGTTTTTCTGATATCCCAAATACTGTTTGGCTTGGATCATCATGTAATGGTTATTGTCGTTTCCGATGAAGTCATGTATATAAGTAAGTAGCAATGAAAAAGAAGTGAATGTATTTGTCAATAACACGCAACAGTGTGTGCTGAGCTGTGGGCATTTTGAATGTGAAGACATTGCATTGGAGGTCACGGAAGCGAAGTCACACAATGCAATGCAGCTTAGGTAATCATAATATTTTAAATGTACTATTTGAAGATCCTCTATGTGTGTGTGTACTGTGTCCGCACTGGCCTACCGGACGTTCGGCAGTCAATCTACTCTCTCATTGGTCGATCACCGCCCACCGGCCCGGCTCTCTGATTGGCTGGTCGGCTGACATGTCGCGTGACCGGTCAGACCCAGTGTGACGACAAAACTTCTAAGGAAATACTTCTAACGACAGAACTTCCAAGCCAAAACTTATAAGGGTCAAAACTGCCAATGGAAGACTTCTAACGATAAAACTTATTTGCGTCCAAACAAACTTCCAAAGCAAAAACTTGTAAACGACAAAACTTGCAAACGCCAAAACTTCTTCGCGACAAAACTTGTGATGGCAAAACTTCCAAGCGACAAAACTTCCGTCACAACTTCCGATGCAAAAAATGTACGCGACAAAACTTTTAATAAAATAACTTCAAATCCTATTACTTCTAAGCGGCAAAACTTCCAAGCGACAAAATTTCCCAGCTTAAAACAATCAAAGCAAAAACTTATCCGCTGCAAAACTGCCAATAAAATATCTTCTAATTCCAAACATTTAAGTGTCAAAACTTCTAATCAAACTTTCTTTTAGTATATTTAGCGCTCGTTTTCTGTGCTTTTAACCAAGGCAATTTGTTCCCCTTTCTTTATCGCTGGTTTTCACCATGAGAACGTTTCCGTATTTATTCCGACGAAGCTGTTATTATCAATAACAGGTTTGGTTGCGTTAATAATTACATTAAATAATTACATTAATAATAATTGATTACATCGGGCAACTTATTTACGCCGTAGTATTTGGACTTAAATTTGTCTTCAAGATGGTCTGGGGGGTCCAGCCCCCCCCGTCCCCGGTAGGGACCGCAGCGCAGCGAGTGAATGCGGGCGAAGCGTTCTAAATGTGGTTCCCTGCGACCGTTATTGCTGTAAAGGTCAGGATCGATTATGTTCTTTTAAAAATGTTTCTTGCCACACTCTGGTTTACATAACCGTGGTTAAAAGTATCGAAAACGAACGATAAATACAGTAAAGAAAAGGCATTGCATAGGTTAAAAATACTGAAAAGAAGTGAAAATGCACTCAAGTGTTGACTTCAGCAAGTTTTTGCTTAGAAGTTTTGGCGCTTGGAAGTATTTTTTACTAGAAGTTTTTACTCTTGGAATGTTTTGCTTTAGACGTTTTGTCATTAGAAGTTTGCACGTTTGGAAGTTTTTATCATGGAAAGTTGGGATTGTTTCAAGTATTGTCACTTGGAAGTTTTTGCATTGAAGGTTTTCCTATTTAAAATGTTTTTGTCTTCTGGTAAGTTTTGGTCATTGTAAGTTTTGACGCTAAGACGTTATCACGCTTGGAACGTTTTTGCATTGGAAAGTTTTGACGCTTGTAAGTTTTGGCATTGGAAATTATTTCATTTTAGAAGTTTTGTCGATTGGAGTTTTTTTTTCCTTAGCAGTTTTGACTGTTCGAAGTTTTGACGCTAATAAAAATTTGCCTTTGGAAGTTTTGTCTTGAAAGTTTTGACATTAGAAGTTCTGCTTTAGAAGTTTTGATGTGGAACCGTCAGACCCGGTGGCGGGTGGCACAATACTATACAATACTCAAAAGCGATCCGGAAGCGCAATTGGGAAAGCGTTTGGCCTCCCACGAGAACGGCATCTCTTTTGAATCACGGCCATTGCCCAACCATACCAAGCGTCGTGATATTCGTGGCATTTGCAAACCGCAACCACGATATCCCGTACTTTAACTCCGTATTCCCGACATTTCGCGATTTCAACGTTGATACCACACGGCATTTGGTAATTACAGAACACAACGCCTCGTCGTTTCATCCTCCGGTCGGCTTCTGGCTGTTGTTTATCCCGTCGGTTTCCCCGGCGGCTCTCGCCCCTCCCCCTCCCCCTCTCTCACACCCCGCGTATTCCCCGATCTGTCTTGGCCGCCAAATCCAGCCAACACGGCCGGCAATATTCCTGAATCGGAGCACTATTAAGGCAAACTTTGTGGCATATTGTAATCACAGCAATCTAAAGTACAAAGTTTCATAATTCTGGCTGCGCCGAGCTGCCGCGCTCGCGGACGCGATGAATCCGTTGACAGCTTTGATGAATTAAGTTCGCCAGAAGTGAAATTAAACCTTTCGCCGGCCGAGTGACACAGACGGAGGCGGCCGCCGCCCGGCCGCCGCGACGTTTAATATAGCCCAACTGTGACCGCCCAGATTTTCATATTTGATTGCAATATCATTGAGGTCGGAATATTTTCGGTGCGCCGCCGCTGCATTGGGCGCACCAAATGGAAGTGTCGCTCACGGGCGGCGTCGAACGCGCCGCTATTTCCCCCGACTAATTATAGTGCGGCCATTGGGGCGTGGCGTGACGTGGCGCACGGGTGACACGTGGCGCGGTGTGTGGCAGGTTTCCAGTCGGCCGGCGCGGTGGAGGCTAGTTTAAATTGCGCTCTCGGCTCTCAGTTTGCTGTCTCGATCCCGTGTGGCTTGTCTGGCTTCTTCCCGTACACGTCTGAAGCATCGTATGGGATACGTCAGTTGTTGTGTCACTATAAAGTACAGATGGTCGATGCTCTGACTAACTGAAGTGATAAAACCACGGATGCACTCTATGCTGAATCTGTTTTCCTTTATATGCCCTTAACCTTAACCAAAAACTGCTTTTATCTTCACTTCCTCTCCTTTTACTCTCGGTCTCATTCTTATCTTTGTCTTAGCCCATAGGAGTAGGTTGGTGGGTGGTCCCAGCACTGAAACAAATGAGCTACACCGAGTACGATAGGCTTCTGGCCACCGCACTCCTCCCTGAGTTATCGATCAGTTGTCTAACACTGTTGATAAGGCCGAATATACAGACGCGAAAGGATATGCCCTGCTGTGTACATACATATTCGATTATAAATATGATTGCAGCTCCTGGATAATGAGCCTATCATAATTTAACATCACGGCTTACAAACACAACTCAGCAGCACAAGCTAGTTATATCATAAAGCAATAAGCAGATAGGTTGCTTATATTTTATTATGAAACACGGGTCGAAGCTGGTTGAGTGTGACTATACTGCATATGTCGTGCGTCAGATATGTAGCAAATATCTCGCTCAATTTTGTATTGATGTCAGTGGGACAAGCCTAAATGAAAAACTGAGCCGCCGACAGAACGTGAACGATGACAGATGTTGGATGTGCGTTCGACCTTAGCTGAGCTCCAACTCTGTGATTAAGGACCAAAACAAAGCCGAGTTAAAGTGGCAATTACTTGTGTAATGACTTCTGAAAAACGTCTTGAGATTGACTCAAAGTCAGCTGATGACAGGCGACCGCAGACAAACTATTTATCTTCAGATGGGGACAACTTCTCGGAAAGGATTAATTGAATTACATGCCCGCCATATTTAGTCGATGATGGAAAAAGCTGGTGCACTGTCCCGGTATCCGTTTAATCTTTCCACGCCGGTGGGCTGCTGCCACCAACACAGATGACCGCGAAGCTAGTCGGCTGATGTTCTTAATTTGTCTTTGATAGTAAGAAATACGTAGACTAATGCTTAGACGAGTTTTTGTCGAGTTAACTTTAACTGCGGAGCAGATTACTCGATGCTGTCGTGGTGTATGGGTGTTTCTTCATTATATAAATATGATCGGTAGCTATTGTTACATTGCTTTTCTGCTCCACGGTTATTTGACACTATATATAGTTTAATTTATTGAACGCTTGTGCCAACAAAGACCGTCAGGACTTGACAACGTTGTAGCGGAAGTATTGTGTTTCTAATGATGTTGATGTCGATTATATTGACACAAATCAGTTGTCGTAATACAATTAACTTTATGCATGGTTATTTTATATCTCTGGGCGAAAAAGTACGAAACTTCCATAGGTACTCTCCACCTCTAATACCCTCCTTCGTGATCTTCTCCAGCAGTCAGCGAATTCATCCTGCCACCACCAGCTTCCGCGCTGCCGAAAAACCGAAATGCGCCTCTCGCGTGCAGCGTCCGGGCAAGCCTTTAACCGGCTGTCGTAGGTCACGTCACCCGGCGCGGGCGCCATTCTCTCCCACCGCGTGCCCGCGGGTAAATATTGACCCCGATTTCGAGCACCTATTGACCTAACCAATCAGCGCTGGCGGTGCCGGACGGCGGCAGCGGGCGGAGACGGACGCGACCCTCTGTTGATGGCGGGGACATAGATTCTGCGTGCGGTACGGTTTACTCAGTGCTCGTTATGCCGTCTCCAGTGACCGGTGGGGGGACTGATCGTGTCAGGGACATGTTGACCCTGGCACATTATGCAGCGCTGGCCGTGTGTGCCCTGCGGCGATTGACGCCCCCAATGAGCACGGTTGAGGTGGCGCCGGTCACGTGACGTGGGTAGAAGGTCACGTGATGTGTGCGGGGTGGTCGGGGGCGTTTGGTGTGTGTATGCGTGTAATCGAGGAGGGAGAGAGGGGTATGGTGGGTGTTAATGTGGAGAGGAGCTCCTCAGGGAATGGGAATCGGTCTATGACTGATACCAACTAGAATGAAACTGGGTGGAGACTCGGATATTTGTGGAATGTAAATTGTGTGGGATCCCAAAAGGGTACCATATATGCCAACTCATCGCGAAAGTTGTTATCATCATCCACACTGGTGGATCTATAACTGTTAAAAGCTGGTTTGGGTGATCTACGGGTTGGGCAGAATGGGCATTTGCCCCCCCCCCCACCAACAAAATACCGGTAGGCAAACGTATGTTTTTGCCCCGCCCAAACGAGTTCGGCAGGTTTGGATTTTACCCCGGTAAGTCGTGATTTACGCCCCCTGCCCCGGCTCAACAGTGGCGTCGTCACGGTTTCGGAACTTTTAGTGAACACATCATGTCATTGAACACCTTGGGTGCGGATAGGATGTCTTATCTCTGGCATGGGTGCCAATTGTGGTAGTTATGTTTATGTGTAAGCCCTCGGTAAACCCTCGGGAGGGACATTTTTCACTATTTGTCCAGCATTTTGGGCGGGATGAGCCTGGATAAATGGAATCAGGTGGGATAAATGCGAGAAGTTTGAATCATATATGGTTCAACTAAAAAAACAAATCGAAATAAATTGTGATATTATTTCGGCTATTTGCATACCTTTTAATATATTAAGTTTCGATTCAGTGCAGATATCAAAAATTATATAATGGCAAACTTATATCATTCAAATCAAAATAAAAAAAATAGCAACATGCATGCACCATGCGCTAAGTCCACCGAACATGAGCTCCTATGGCCACTTTTAACAATCCTAGGTGCTTTTACGCATTTGCGTACGCCAATAAGTTACGTATATTTGTATTTACATTTGGTGTGAATTTTACCAATTATATATTTCATAGGACAGGCCATGCGCTGAGCGAAGCTTTTCGCTCAGCCCTTCCATCTGATTGCGAAATGCTTGGTAACCGGCAGAATTTAGAGGCGAAGGTTCTACGGATCAAAACATACCTGGCCAGGGTCCGCCCCGCCCTCTGACGTCACCTGACCTTGAACGCGACAGCTGCCATCAGCCGCAGGGCATTTAAGACAGTGATACCTAGCACCGAAGCGACCCGTGGTCTGTTTTACCACACTGGGTGAGGTCTGAAGCCCAGCGCTCTCCTGACTAAGCTACATGAGCGGACACAATGTGTTTGGTCGGGAACAGACGCCATGTTTGTGTCGAAATTTTCAGCATTTACTGTATCATAAAAACAGGATAAAGCTATTTCATCCATTGTTAACCCAGTAACAATTCTAACAAACCTACCGGAATGTTCAAATAATCGATTCTTGTTTTTCTTTGTGCCTTATGAAAATCACCCTTGCTATTCAAATAATCGAATGATTCAACTGCGCCCCCTTTAACGTGGCATAGCTCCGGTGGCGAAGCACTGTTCTTCATCCCACCAACAATAAATCCACATGACTCCCCTCCCTCCGGATTTTCCACAAAGACACTCTTGACACAAATCGGCAATTTATGTGAGTTTTCTATGATTGATTCACGACAGATCCGACGAAACAGAGTCGGCGGCGGAAAACAACACGATGCATTGCCGTTCGGGGAGCGCACAGACGCGGTTCGTGTGCCGCGCGGACGGAGCAGGATGGCGCCGCTGTACCGCCAAAAACGCCGACAAACGCCGCCGTGCGCCGCCGTAACGCCGCCGTCCCCTCGGCCACTTAATCATTGATCATTGATTTCAGATGTCAGACAGAGAGCACGAGCCATCCGCACGGACTGGCGCAGGGCGTTCTGCACAAGCAGACAGCGCGGAGGAGCGCCGTCCGCGCGGAACTCTGGGAGACGGAGCGGCCCGGAGTCGGCATCGACGCGACCGGCACGACGGAAATCGGCCGTCACGCGCGCTGGCGGTGCGTCTGACGCATGATATTACAGCGAGATGCTGGTCCGAGACACAGTAGGAGCTCTCACGGGTCCTCTGGACGGTCCCTCTGGTGTGGGAGGTCGACTCGGGCGGCGGTGCCAAGCTTTCGAAGCTCGTCACGATTTCACCGGAAGCTCCAGCTCCTCGACAGCTCACTGGGTCACTACCGCGCCGCCTGGCTGCCACAAGCTCTCCTCTCTCGCCACACGCGCACTGCTATCGCCAGCGCAGCCGGACGCTGCGTCTAACCTCGGCAAGGACCGTCGCACGACTAAAGCCTACCCCAATCCCGGCCATAACCCATAATGTCCTTATAATGTTCCCTGCTAATGTTCTCTCCTAATGACTTTTCGACTACCTCCAGCGACCAGATGATTCGAAAACGACCATTAGGATAATTTATCACCAGTGCGTAAGGTCTAGGTTACTACGGCGGCGTCTCGTGGGCCCTGAATGGGCCCTGTGTATCGATACACTGGCGGGTCCCCTGGCTGTGGGTCGTCAGAGGGACCGCGGTGCCGGCCCTGCCGGCCGCCTCTTCCTGAGCGGCGGCTAATGGCCGACGGGGCCGAGCGGGGCCGCTTTGTCCGACAGTGATGGGCCCCGGACCGACCGACCGGCGACTAGCGTCAGCCAGTGATCAGCGTTGGTCAGCGATCAGCGTTGGTCAGCGATCAGCGATGGTCAGTGGTCAGCGATCAGCGGCACTCACAGGCTACGGAAAGGGGCAGGGAGGGGGAGAAGGGGCTAGTGGGTCAGTTTTGGGGCGGATGGACTCTGCTTCTGGGGTGCAGATCTTGAGTGGAAGGCGATTAAGCTGTTTGAATTTGTCGACGACTTCTAATTATACCAGGAAAGCAGAAAATGTAAGCAATAAATGTACGCTTCATTATTTCAGTTTTTTTACAATGGTGTGTTGTACAAGTTGAACCCATGAGCGATTATCTTTCACCTCCACAAGTTTTGATACGTGCCTTATTTTGTGATCGTTTATATATTTGCGTAACGCTCACACTTACACAAATCCTGTGCAAAAATGTATCTGGGATATCGGCGGTGTCAGATATTCCAGCAACACCCTCGAAGGTGTTGACCGAAACTTTGTACACCCCACAAATGCCGTTAAAGGTGTCGATCGGAGTAAAAAGGGTGTTCGACGGGAATTCCAGGATATTCATTTTGGTCACAAGAGTGCTATTTTTTCGGTAACGCTATAAGAATATTACAAATTGTAAAGCTTGTAATAGTTTCATATTTATGTTCATTGAACAAATAAGAGAACCAGCACAAACTGTCATAAGTCATTGCCGATACTTTCCACATCTGTATTTTGTAGGAGTAAAACTTCGAGCTAAAAATACATGATTTCCCACATTTGGCTGATGTAAGTAACACATCAAACACATGTCTCCGGTGCAATCTTTCAGCTCTGAAACCACTCCACATTCCCGGCACATCCATCTGAAACCATTCCACATTCCCGGCACATCCAGCTGTATCTCTGACGTCACTCGATCGCCCCCTCCCCCCCCTCTCCTCTCTCCCCGGCAGCTGCGACGGCACGTGACGCGGGCGCTGCGCCGGTGGTTAAAACGCGACCATAATTTATTCGCTGGTGCCGACAAGTCAGTGAACCTGGCGGCCTTTCTCTGTACGTCTGTCTGTCTTCGCCCCGCGGCCCACTGCCCCAGGTCTCCATTAATTACTTCTAATGATGCTCTCATCCCCCCTAACCCGGTCGACAAATAACAAATACCCAGCCGGAGAAACCGACAACCAGCGACGCCACAGCTCTGTTTACTTCGCACCGCTCGGCAACCGAGGAAAGCCATTAATATCGCGCATTCATCATTATTCGAGAGACACGGATTTTTGCGTCCCCGCCATCAATAACGGATCCCGCGGCTTGTCATTACGGGAGGTGACTTCTGTGCTCTCAGGCTGGAGACAGATATGGTCCGGGGCGCGACAAGAGGTCACAAGTAGAGGGAAGGAGACGGAGACGGAGACGGAGACGGAGACGGAGACGGAGACGGAGACGGGAGACGGGACACGGGACACGGGACACAGGACACAGGACACAGGACACAGGACACATGACACATGACACAGGACACAGGACACAGGACACAGGACACAGGACACAGGACACAGGACACAGGACACAGGACACAGGACACAGGACACAGGACATAGGACACAGGACACGGTACTGGATCCGAGAAGCCGCACAGGACTGGGGCACGGGACCGGGCCCTAGCCAGTTTTAGCCGCACAGGACTGGGGCACGGGACTGGGCCCTAGCCAGTTTTAGCCGCCCAGCACAGGCAGACGCGACCTGAGTACCCTCTGCTCGTCACCTCAAGGCGCCGCCAGATTGCTGCCGAGCCGTGTTTGCTTTGGTGCCGCCCTGCAGACGGGAGGAGGACAATGTGGCCGTGTTGTCGGCGGCGCCTCTGTCTCCCCTGCAGCTAATTAATCTATGTTCTCGGGCGGCTGAGTGACGTGCCTCTGAAACCCGGGGTCGCGGCCCGCCGCCCGCCGCCGCCCGCTGCCGCCCGGCCACCGCCGCCCGGCCCGCCGCCCTCCGACCTAAAAATGGCGGCCTCCGGCGACGAAACCCGACCGTGTAACGCGACGTGGATTGATGACGCCGGTTTTTGTCGGTGACACACACTTGTCTCTGGCGGCGGTCCGCTCGGCGGTGGTCAAGTTCGGGCGGCTGGAGGACCGTGGGACATCATAGAGCTGTCGCGAGAGCTGTCACAGCCCGGGGAGACAAAAACGGCAGGTTTGAGGAAATGTGCTCTATTGGGCCTCGAAAGGGATTATTGTGACGTAATCGACGACAGATGTGTGGTTTACTTTCGAGGGAGCGCTAAAATGTTGACATGTGGGCTTCAACGCGGCGAGTGATTTGTTTAATGATTTGTTTATGTTTGAATTATAATTATATGCCAAGTAGGGCTGTGCTCGACTGTGCAAATGACTCAAGTTACTCCCGTCTTGTGGGCAGCTCATCATAACTGATACAAAAGGAATGTCAGGGATTGGGATCAGGTCTGCTGAGGTAAGTATAAGTAACAGATAAGGTTTGACTACTAGTTGCTCCTTCTAAATCAATCTAGCATCTCCTACTGGCAGCGATCGGCACGCTGCTGTCACCCTGCCCGAACTGTGAGGGGTCAAGTACAAAAGGGTGACAATATGAGTCAATGACGTCATCGGGCACAACCCTGAATCACCGACCGTCGGCGGCAGGCCCGCCGTCGTCCCCAGAACCGAACGAGCTGTCTCAGCCTGGCTCTGATAACCACCGCGCTGATAAGATATGATGTATGCACCCTATCACTGAATATGCTCTATACCTACCAGGGCTGCGGAGTCGATCAGTCTTCAGGTGACTCCGACTCCGACTCCGAACCCAGAATGCTTGCCACACGGAGTGGACGTCACCGACTCCGGAACTCCGACTTTCTGCGGGCATACGAGACTCACACGGACCTCTTGACGCTGATCATCCGAGATGTGTGTCCTACTATAAACAACTTCGCCCCAAATAGGGGATCATACAACGAAACAATCCCACATCATATTCCTCAATAAATAGACCACCAAGTATGCGAAAAGAGCGCCGTTAAGAGGACCTCCATCACAAGACTAAATCATGAGTCATTTCGAATGAGTTTTGGAAGGCGGGGGATGGGCTCAGGTCAATATTGAGGTCACCAGAGGTTCAAAGGCAACATTTCAAATGTTAGAACTTTGCTCCAGAAAACCCCGATATCTCGGAAACTATGGTGGCTAGGAGCCAAAAAGGAAACTCTTGAATAAACGCAAAAATCGCCTTCCGGTTTTTGCCTTCATTTTAACTTGTGTCAAATAGATTGGCTCCAGAGTCACCAAAGCTCACGCTTACGTTATAAACTTAAATAATGAAGATGGGGATTAAATAGAATCACGCATTATGTTGTATCGTCAAGATCGCTCAACCCCAAATCATGATGACGGATTGGTCTTGTTCAAAAATTTTACCTCTGGCAAAGGTCATTAAATGACCCAGGTAAGGTCATACCGTAGGGGAGACGCGTCTCGACTCTTATTCTCTATCTTCTTTTCCATTATTAGTTCGGGCAAAAGTGCCGGTGACCTCAGAATTGACCTCAGCTGATATTGTTAGTTGTTTTGTTGGTTACTAAGCAACAATTGCACATGGGTCATCAAATGAATGGGCTTATCATATTTTGGTCTTGAACGAATGACTGATTTAATGCATATCCTTTTGAATAGGAAGCTCTTCATTTACCCATTGACCTATAGCAATGATGCCACGAAAATGATCTGACTTTATATCACCGATATATCAATCGACATACTTATATAATTTGTAGGCAACTTATTTATTGATAAACTCCTTTGAATTTTAAATAATTTGGTCAAAACCTGTAGCTTTATCACAACACGAACATTTTTGGAGGTTAGGTCACCTTTGACCTAACCTGAGACGACCAGAAGCTTAGCATTTATTGCAAGGTGGTCATGGGTGGATCTAGAGGGGGGGTAAGGGGCTATGCCCCTCCTCTCCACAAACAATTTGAAATTGGTGCAAATTTAACACATATCCTGAGGTAAAGAAAATCTAGACATCTTTTACAACGGAAAGTTTGTTTTAAATCGTTTACTGATGCATAGGCAAACGAAATCCGATGAGTTTTCAGAATTGTGCGAGACTTTTGGGGATTTGACCCCCCAAACTGACCCAACCAACCGTTCTAGATCCGCCCCTGAATGTGGGTAATTGGTTCCCTAACAGTTACGCTAAGTTTATCGCCGCTGCGCGCTGTTGTTTTCCCGATATTATCAAACACCTTCAGTTTGATGAGGATAAAAATGACCTCCATCAACACGAAGGTTAATAACCTTCGTTCTAGCTTGGTCAGCAGATATTAGAATAAATCGCTTGCACAAAATCATCGCTTCAAGGAAAAACAAGTTTGGCGCTCATTTGATGGAAAAGACGTTTAATGAAAAATACAGTTATTTTATCACTTTCTATCTTACATTTCTTGAAGCCAAAAAGTGAGGTATTGTGACACTACCATTATTATTAATAATATCACGCAATAATTATCAGTTTAATACAGTTTTTGAATGGGACAATGCTTAACTCACCTGCGCAAATTACACATCGCTTATAAACCGTTCTATTTTTACAAATTGATTTATCATGATCGTTGGTACACCGAATTTGTATCCGACAACAAAACCAGGGGTCTATTAAGTTTATTGTAGTACACATCTCATTATTGAAAATTGGTATATAACAAAAGAATCGAAGCAAGACAAATTATAGAAGCATAAACTTTTTAAGTCACCGCCACCAGAGGTCCACTAAAAATCCTATAAAACGCACATGTAAAATATCTTGCCCATACGCTGTTCATAACTGACAGCCGGGTCGGAACGTCGGTTAAATTTACCGATCCGACTCCGACTCCGGCCAAAATAACCGACTCCGACCGACTCCGACTCCGACCGACTCCGACTCCGACTCCGACTCCGCAGCCCTGATACCTACTGCCCATGTGGAAGACATTCATATAATGTGAATGTAAGTGTATGGACACTGGACAGCTACCAGTTCTTACTATTTTTGTTCATATTTGATATTTAACAAACAACAACTAACAAATAAGACGCTTTCCATGACACATGAATGACATGCTTTGCGGGTTCAAATTTCATGCTTTCAGTAAAATGTTATCCAAGTCACTTCTAACGAAGCGTTCGGTTCAAAGAGGTTACCCTCCTGGTGGTCGTTGCAGTTCCTTTCAGACATGGTCATGGAATTGGTGAAGTTCCTATTCAAATCACCAATCACTATTAATCACTTTTTTCTTGTATTTTACCAATACTTTTATGGAGCGTTCTGTATGTTGTCGCTTTTCTTTAAGTGCATAGTTTATTTAATGAAGTTGTGTTACATGATCACTCTGGCCTTTTAGTGCATACTTTTATGAACCATAGCGTACTCCTTACCTTGTGGTTTATATTTGATGTAGGACAGTAATATCCACTGCGTGACTGATTTTAATTCACCGATTTAATGGTGGGGGTCACTGCCCCATCAACTTTGTGCTTTACCCATGAATGTTTGTCCAATTTAAAGGTTTCCTTGCGCTAAAACAATCATTTTTAGCCTCAACCATTTAAAACATCCAGACATGACATTTTGTCACACCAACTTGTTGATAGAAAAGCTCCACCAATGGGTGATGGGCGTTATAACGTGCCCGCGTATTTTAAAAGGCAGCATCATCGAAACAGCACATGACTATTGAATAATGTCACCGATACCAGCCCTTTCTTACGATTGCTAATGTCATAGGCTACGTGAGGGGAAAACAGGTACATAGGCGCAACCCTCATAATTCGAGGTGTGGAGTCACCAGCTGCCTTCACGAGTTAATCCCTTGATGGACACTTTGTCTATTCCTCGCCAGTTAGCCCTATCAGCAAACGGACCACATGTAGAGAAGTCTTGCCGTCCGCCGTCACCCCACCAGATGTCCAGGTCAGCCATAATTGGAGTGGGGATTACAGGGGTCGAACCAACGCTGACAAGGATTATCAGTGCCTTTATCTGTTTCCGGGGTCACAGATGGCGGCAATTGATGAAAGTGTAACCATACTTTGGGCCTGGCATGGCAGCTACCTAAACTTTACAGGCATTAAGTAGTTATATTTGGTTATATAGCATCATATTGATCGTTAGCCAGGCCTGTCCTTTTTCATGTAGCTATTAACAATGTAGTCAAAACTATAGTAAATTAAATGTTTGGATATTTGAATAGATTCAGGTACGTAGCCAGATTTTTTCTCAGTAGCGGAGCCAAGTCGGAAAAAATCGAATTTTGCTCCTCAGCCATATGTTGCTGACTGGAGGGTAATATTGTAAAACCCCTTTGAGTGTCATTTACTTGTGTACTTATTGTAGTAATATACATATAATTTTATCCTTGCATGTTTTGTTAAAGGCCTTGTCTCAATTAATTCAAAATGCAATGACCGTATACGCTGTAGGCCACTGGCGCCTGTCCTGTTGGCGGTGCTACACAAAAAAACACACACACACGGGGGGACGGACATTCCGTAGTGTCCGTATAGGCGGTTGCGCCCCTGCACCAAAAGCGCCACAGGCGCCTTCGATTCATGAACTGCGCTTCACATTCAGCAAAGTGCGCCAAAAAGGCACCGAATACGCCCATCGCTAAATGTGAGGCGCGCTCCGGCTGAACAGTGAACATGTGGCGCGTTCCACTGCATGTAAGGCGTACTCTGATAGTATAGGTACACCTCTGAAGGCACGCTCCAAGCGCCCTCCCAATTACTTCAAGAGGTGCGCTCCGGTATGCGTCTGAAGGCGCCATCCCACATAGTTCCAAAGGCGAGCTCCAATACAACTCTGAAAACGCTTTCCCACATGACTTCAAAGGCGCATTTTGATGCATTTATGAAAGTGCCCTCAAACATACCTCCAAGGCGCCCTCCCATATACCTCCCAACGTGCCCTCCGATACAAATATAAATGCCCCTTCCCATAGGAGAGGGCGCCTCTGGTCTCACAGCGGGCGCCTCTGAAGCTAATTGGAAGGCGCCCTCGCGAGATGTATGGAGGGCGCCTTCGGTAGGTACGTGGAGGGTGCCTTCAGAGGTGGTATCGGAGGTCGCTTTTGGGACGTGTGGGAGTTGATATTCATTAGTGTATCGGAGAGCGCTTTAATGTAGTGGAAGGGGACCTTCTATGTGCATCGGGGCAACCCTAAGGTATGTGGTACCAGCAGGGGCGCCCCCCGAAATATGCGGGCAACCCCCCGCAAACAACCATTTCGCCGAGTGTGCCCTCATGTGACGGATTGGCGACCCTTGAGGGCTTGGTACCCTCCTCTTGATGGATCTATAAATACTCCACTGCCATTTGTAGATGCTAGGTGAGAAATGTCCTCAAGTCAGTGCAACTCTGACAATGTGTCAAAACTCGTGAGTCCTAAGAAGGAACATAGTTTTCAATGAAGCCTAAACAAGCCCAGCTTAGCCGAAACCACTGAACACCAAGCCCAGACCCAGACCAGACCCATTCAAATTCATAATATTGAGGCCCATGCTCGTTCCGGCCCATCCATATTAAGCAGATAATTATTTTCAAAATAATCGCAACCATTATCCTAACATATTTACTTGCATGCTATTAACGAGAAATATTATCACGCACCTGTGTATTGCTGTGGCTTTTGACTCATCTAACACTTTTCGGTCCACATTGTCATACTGGATCAAACTTTGAATCGGACATGATTTGGGATTTGTAAATATTTTACTACTGCTAAGTACTTACCATGATTTATTGTTCTCATATAATTGTAAAAACTCATTGTTTAAGTGTCCTATATCATTTATTAACATATTTACCTGGTTAAACATCTGGTTGTCAAGTAAAAAGGTAACGGCTAGCGACGTGACTCAAAAATTGTCATACCCATGCCCACACAGTACCCATGAGAAGTCGAAAAATGCATACCCAGTCCAGACACGTTTAGTGCAATGTCAACATTGTCCATCGTTGCTGTCTGTCGGTGCTACACGCAGTGATATCTAATGAAACTATGTATGCCCTCGCCTTTGATACCGAAGGCGAGGGCTATAGTAATTGCATTGAATTCCACTGCGTGCAGCACCGACAGACAGAGACAGAGACAGAGACAGAGGTGGTGTCGTTGAAATGGACATTGAACAGAACATATGGTCTACACTGTACATGACATGGGCCATACCGACTTTTAGGAGCTTGAGTTAGCAAACTGCCAAATCAATTTTAAAAACCAGCGACACCGATTTTCAATCAGCTATACCAAATTCGAATATTTATTTAGACTCAATATCTGTAACTCTTAAATCTATTTGCGCCGCGGGCAGCCGCGAAAATTTATGCCCTTGATATGCATTACTCCACCAGTGCGTCGCATTGCCATAGTGGTGGCAGAGTGCGGATCTCTCTTCTTGGATATTGGCGTTTAAAGTGCATCTAAAAGTGTAAAAGCGAACTATCCTCTGCCAATCATATATGAAAAGGCATAAATATAACACATACAATGCGCCGCAGAAATGGGCGCGTTTTTATCCAGGTATAATCTAATTTTGTGGCAAAATTGCGCCACGAAAGCGGTGCAAACATTTTGACGTTAATATCCCTGGACAGCTGCATGCTTGCTGTTGAACAGGCCCAGGGTTCTCTTCAGATCATTCTAGGGAACCCTCCGGCCATGCTTGGGAGGGCCCCTAGACAGGTTTGGGGTCCTTAGTGGATTCTAGCTGGTGAAGACTCTGGCTTGAGGTTAATCATGATGATCGATAGTTTATACATAACCCGGTAACCTCATAATAGTTTAGGAAAAAATATGGCCGAAATTATATTGTTGAATATTGCTATTGAAGCTTCGTCAGCAATTAACAATGATAGATTTATAATAATCAATTTAGGCAAAAATTAAAATTTTTTTGGTTTCTTTTGGTCCCTTACTTTATTATAGGTTGCCGGTTATTTTACTATCGGGCCCCAAGTGGGTTTAAAGGAAAATAAGTTCACCTTCAAAACATGGGTTTATGAACTGAGATAGCGTTTTGAGACCGTGTTGGAAAACCCCTAACTGCAAGTTTTCTGGGCTGAAGGGGCTTCTTCAGCCGAAATATTTAACTTTTTCGGCGAAGGGTGTTGGCCTCAACACGCCTGGGCAGAGGCTACTGTGGGCCGCACAACGCCTGGGCAGAGCTGTACAGTAAATCTTAACACGACAACATTCGAATCTGATTGGCTGAGCGCGGTTGAGCGTTGCGGAGAGTACGCATATAAGTTTTGACGCAAATAATCATTTACGTCCTTCTGTCCTGAATGGTCGATGTATGGCTAATTTTTGACAATTATTAAAAGAAGTTGTATTCGAATTTCAAAATTGTGTTCGAAAAAACAATCCAATGTGAACTATTTCCTTTAATGTGCCCCTGGACATGCCCAAGAGTCCCCCTGGGTTGGCTTAGCAAAAGCGTTGGCCCTTCAATGTCTCTGAGGGCCCCTTACATTCACCAGAGTGACCTCTCGCCTGGTTTGAGGGTTTCTCTGTGGCCTTTTGAAAGCCATTCAGCTAATGCGAAGGGTATCTGGATCATTCTCGATGAACCCCCTTGACCGTAAGGAGGGGAGGGGCAGCCTACCCTTCCCCCTGGTTGTGGCCTTGAGTGTAGTCAAAATTAGATTAGGTGCGAACCCAACAGGACCGGCACAGTGGACGCCAAGAAAGCCACCAGGCCCGCGCGACCCTGCCGCCGGAGCGAAATACCTCGGAGGATTATAACGGTCAAATTTGCGCTGGCGGGGATTATAGGGGTTAGTGCCGGCGGGTATTTTTAGACTTTCCCAGGCGCCCCATGGGCGGAGTCTAAAACGAAGGATGAGTACTTAAAGTCGGATTTTGGCGTCACTGGTCATTCGCTGTCTGGCCCTCCGAAGTCGAAGTCTCCACTACTGCTGTTCCCGCTGTCTCGTCTACGTTCGTCATGGAGCCTGAGAGAAACTGCTACCACCAGCTGAAGACTGACTGCTTCAACCCGCTACTGGAGGTGAGGTTCGACTGGAACTTGTTTGTTGCTGGGTACAGCTATTACTTCTCCAGCAGCAGGGGATAGTAAATGCATAGCACTTGACCGGATGTGACGCCTGTTTTGAATACAGCTATTGCTTCTTCAGCAGCACGGGATAGTAAATGCCTAGCACTTGATCGGACGAGACACCTGATTTGAATTCATATCTAACCTCCTCTGTTCTCTGTGGTTGCAGTCGATGGGCATCAGACACACCTTCACCGAGAGGCACGAGGCTCGCAAGGCGATGGGCAGCATCCTCTACGACCACAGCTGTGAACATAGCGAAATCTGCAACTGCTACGTCTGCACCATCATCACGGCTGCATACGACTGCGAGTCACACAACTGGCGGTTCTGCAGCAACCAGTTCGAGTGCATGCTCTGCTACAACCTGGTCGGCGAGACGATGCACATTCTTCTCCCTAAGGACTGGCCCAGCTGGATGATGCGTGGTGTTTGAAGCTCCACCGCACGAGGATTGGACTGCTGATCTCAGAGTGCCCTGCTGGATGTTCGGCCGTCGTGTTGCTGGCTTGTGAGTGTCTTTAATGCACCGTCTTGTGTGCTCCAGTGTCTCTACATGTCTTGTATGCTTCCGTGTCAGTGTATGTTTCCCTATATATTGTGTGGTCGAATCAATTACACTGGTGAATAATATCATCTTTCTGAAGAGTGAGGTGACGAGGAACGAGGCTGGAAAGGAACGGAACGGAACGAGGCTGGAGAGGACAGGAACGGAACGAGGCTGGGGAGGAAATGAACGGGACATACCAGACGATACTGTCGAAAGGCCTGGAGGATACGCGTCAAACATCAAACATCACCAACACATTGTAATTTAGGCCACAATGGATTCACTCTAAAGTTGACGAATCAACGTAAAACACAACATATAAATAGAAACTTGTCAGTCACAACAAGCAGGTCAACTGACAGGTTTGATGGCATGGAGGCGATGAGCTGTCGGATTTTGTCAAACTACACCGTTTTAAGGGATCACCTTTAACATCAGTTTGTAACTGAGATAGCCAGATTGTTGGACGTACAGAGAAATTTCAAAAATATTAAATTTGTCCTTTAAAAACGACGTAGCTGCTAAGTTTAAACGCAAAACCGTTGGTTTTATTTGATTTTATTTCAAATGAAGAAATCTTGTGACGTTTTGCATATTTCATCTGCACTCTACTGTAATTTNCCACACTCCACCTGATCCATTGAAAACACTGCTTATGAATTGTAGCAGCACTTGTTACACTTTTATATCCTGTGTACCTAAGTAAATTCTGTCAATTATCCTGTTAACTCAAATATACAATTAAGGTTTAGCTTTTAACTGGTTAAGTCTTACTCGTTCGGCCTGTAAGGCATTCAGATATATCAGTGTTGATAATTATTTGTATATGACCTACAGAAAGCAGCTCGTACGCCGACTGCACCGGGAAGCGGCCCAGTCACAGAAGGGAAGATCTGGCAACGATGGACGACAGGAACCAAGACAGTGAAAGGAAAGAACCAGGAGAACAAATCGCTGGAAACCGGGTACCTGACCTTCGCCGTAACATTGACAGAGTGTGTGTCTAAAGTCAATTATATTGCTAAACAATTCTCATTTTAAACTTGCGGGTTGCGTGGCGCAACACAAACACTCTAAAAAGCTGTCTTAACGTTCGGTCACCTTTTCACCAACCTCAAGTGTCTGCGTCTGGTGCACGTGGTTGCAATGCGTGCGAGTCTGGGCTCAAAGATAGTGTTTTAACTTCTGGAGGGAGCATTTATAAATCGCATGTGTCGTCTGTGGTGCCAAGGGAAGAAGATGTGAACCTACATAGGGGAACAATAAGACCTATCAGACTGCGATTTCATGAACACGTCCTCAGTTGCCAAAAACAAAACCCCTGAAGAGCACCGATTGGGGATCATTTTTAGTGGCTCATCGGGAGTACCAATGCCTACGGCGGAGAGATTCCCTTATCCGTTGAAATTTTTACAAAAAACTAGAGATCACCCTCATAGAAAATTTTGAATCCTTCCCCATTCGAAAGCATAAGCCTTTGCTAAACAAGAAATGTCTCATCATGGCATATTATTTTGACTGGATTTTAGAGGAGTGTTCGCTAAAAAGCAGTACTTATTGTAATAGGGCAAGCCTATGACATATATTTGACATGAGATTTTCAGTATGTGAATAAGTTAATCCTTCTGTTCTTGTTGTTCCTTAGTTGAGCTTGGGATCGTTAACAATTTTACTTTATCTAATTAATTTTACGGGAAATATCATCAAATATATTATTAACTTGTAATTTTTTATACCGATTTCAGGTTTGATTGAAGTAATGTAAGCATGTTACTTATTTACATACTCATTAGGCAGTGGCTGCACATGTTTTTTGTGTTTTGTTTTTTGTTTGGTTTTTTAAATTTAGTTTTATTTCCCCGATGGTGTGTGTGTTTATCAAGTAATAGTTAAAATGAAGGTAGTTAATCACGTGAAAAGTGTAGGGAAACTGATGATCTAACCCTGGCTATGTTTTGGTGTGTATTTGTTTACATCTTTTGGTTTTTTGTTATAATGTGATCATGGCCCGTGGCCGAAAATTCAATAAAAGATACAATAAATTCACTAAAACTTGAACAGTAATTTTGTAAGGAGGTCATATAAAAATAATTATCAACACTATAGGTTTAGCTTTGTTGGTTTATACTGATTTCGTTCTGGCAAACAAAAGAACTGAAAACTATTTCCAGTTTCTACTTAAGTTGTTAAATAGGTGAAATAAGTTAACAACCGATATCAAGTATCAACTCAGTGACTGAACACTGGCGGATCCAGAACGTGGGCATTGGGGGCTAAATTTCAAAAAGTTTCATCAATTTCGAAAAACTTATCGGATTTGGCTTCCTTGTACCTTACTGAACGGTTTAAAACAAATATGCCTTAGTAAAATCTTATTAGATTTCCTTCTACAGTGGAAAATATGTCAAATTTCACCGATTTCAGACAATATGGGGAGGGCTAAAACCCCTGCCCCCCCCCCCTGGATCCGTTAGTGACTCTGAAAGCTGGGAACGGAAACCTTTTTAACATGCCTACTCGTTATATTATTTCTAATTTATATATGTTTGGATAAAATATATCTTCTGTTTTCTCTATTAGATCTATTTTCTGTTATATTCAAATGCTGGAAAGTGATTCAAGACTCTAAGCATGTGTTTCAGTTGCATTACAAAGTCAATGTAGTCGGGGGCGCAGCCAAACCTTCAGAAAGGGGAGCAAGCTGTTCACGGTGGGGTCTCCCCTTAAAAACTACCCCTGAATATGAAAAACTCTACGGATTCCGGCCACTTATATTGCGAGGACCCCTTTGATATTTGTATGTTATCTTTTGATGAGCTGGATTAGACCAGGACCCTCAGGACCCTTATACTTTCAAAAACCTTAGTCCCTGAACCAAGCAGGTAGTCAGGATGTCGTCTGGGGAGGGGGCGGTGCCTCAAAAAGGCTCTTCCCGAGTGTTGAAAGGGCTAAACAAAACGGATGAAATTGCACGTTGCCAGGGATGAAAAATACCGTATGACAGGTACAGAGGCTGTAGAGTGTAGACCATATGTTCTGTCCACTTCATCGACACCACTCGATGACGATGCACCCGGCGAATAAATCCTTCGTGAAAACGGGTAGTAGCAGTCCTTTCAGTGCACTATTCGAATACACCCTCCATTTCTCTGAGTCGATGTTTGTTTTCGTCTGCCGAAAGCTAGCGTTAAAAATATTATTAAAAAGCTATGGTTAAGCGCACCCGTTTAGTGCAATGTCAACATTGTCCATCGGTGCTGTCTGTCGGTGCTACACGCAGTGATATCTAATGAAACTAAGTATGCCCTCGCCTTTGATACCGGGGGCGAGGGCTATAGTAATTGCATTGAATTCCACTGCGTGCAGCCCCGACAGCCAGAGACAGAGGTGGTGACAGAGGTGGTGTTGCTGAAATGGACATTGGACAGGACATATGGTCTACATGTCATGGGCCATACTGCAACTTTTAGGAGCTTGAGTTAGCAAACTGCCATATCAATTTTAAAAACCAGCGACACCGATTTTGAATCAGATATACCAAATTCGAATATTTGTTTAGAATCAATATCTGTAACTCTTAAATCTATTGCGCCGCGGAGCGGCGCAAAAATTATATGCTCTGGATATGCATTCTTATCAGTGCGTCGCATTGCATATGGTGCGGAGAGCGGATCTCTAATTTGTTATTGTGCGTTTAAAGTGCACTAAAATATGCTAAAGCAAACTATCTTGCCCAATCATATAGAAAAGTATAAATATAACACATAAATGCGCCGAGAAATGTCGCGTTTTTTATCCCAGGTATAATCTAATTTGGGGCAAAATTGCGCCACGAAGCGGTGCAAAACTTTTGAGTTATATTCCCTGGACAGCTGCATGCTTGCTGTTGAAAGGCCCAGGGTCTCTTCAGATCATCTAGGGACCCTCCGGCATGCTTGGGAGGCCCCTGGACAGGTTGTTGGGCCCATGATTGGGCTCAATGGGTACTTGGACTGTGCATGCTTGAGAGGCCCCTAGGCAAGAATCTTGGGCCCCTGGGAGGGCTCAATATGTCGCTGGATATGCCCAAGAGGCCCCTGTGTAGGTTTTGGGGACCCCTGGGGTTTCAATAGGCCCCTAGACATGCGCGAGAGGCCCCTAGACAGGTTTTTGGGTCCCTTAGTGGATCTTAGGTGGTGAAAACTCTGCTTGAGGTTAATCATGATGATGATAGTTATAATAACCGGTAACCTCATAATAAGTAAGGAAAAAAATATGGCCAAAATTATATCGTTGAATATTTTGCTATTGAAGTTTCGTCAGCAATAAACAATGAATATAATTTCGAATATAATAATTTAGGCCATTTTTTTGTCCTTACTTATTATAAGGTTACCGGTTATTTTAACTATCGGCCCCTAAGTGGGTTTAAAGGAAATAGTTCACCTTCAACATGGGTTTGAACTGAGATAGCAGTTTTGTAGCCCGTGTTGAAAAACCCCTAACTGCAAGTTTTCTGGGCTGAAAGGGCTCTTCAGCCGAATATATTTAACTTTTTGTCGAAGGGTTGTTGGCCTCACACGCCTGGGCAGAGGCTACTGTGGGCCGCACACACCTGGGCAGAGGCTGTACAGTAATCCTAATTCTTACACGACTATACATTCGAATCTGATTGGCTGAGCCACGTTTGACGTTGCGGAGAGTACGCATATAGTTTTGACGAATTAATCATACGTCCTTCATGTTCCTTGAATTCGGCTTGATGTATGGGCTATTTACATTATGAAAAAATAAAGTTGTATTTGGAAAAATATAATCAAATTGTTTCGAAAAAAAACAATCCAATGTGAACTATTTCCTTTAATGTGCCCCTGGACATGCCCAAGAGTCCCCCTGGGTTGGCTTAGCAAAAGCGTTGGCCCTTCAATGTCTCTGAGGGCCCCTTACATTCACCAGAGTGACCTCTCGCCTGGTTTGAGGGTTTCTCTGTGGCCTTTTGAAAGCCATTCAGCTAATGCGAAGGGTATCTGGATCATTCTCGATGAACCCCCTGTGACCCGTAAGGAGGGGGAGGGGCAGCTACTCCTTCCCCCCTGGTTGTGCCTTGGAGTGTAGTCCAAATTAGATTAGGTCCGAACCCAACTGGACCGCACAGTGGACGGCAAGATACCACCAGGCCGCGCCACCCTGCCGCCCGGTAAGCGGAAATACCTCGGAGGATTATAACGGTCAAATTTGCGCTGGCGGGGATTATAGGGGTTAGTGCCGGCGGGTATTTTTCTACTTTCCCAGGCGCCCTATGGGCGGAGTCTAAAACGAGTACTGAGTATATAAAGTCGGATTTTGGCGTCACTGGTCATTCGCTGTCTGGCCCTCCGAAGTCGAAGCTGAAGTCGAAGTCTCCACTACTGCTGTTCCCGCTGTCTCGACTACGATCGTCATGGAGCCCGAGAGAAACTGCTACAACCAGCAGAAGACTGACTGCTTCAACCCGCTACTGGAGGTGAGGTTCGACTGGAACTTGTTTGTTGCTGGGTACAGCTATTACTTCTTCAGCAGCAGGGGATAGTAAATGCATAGCACTTGACCGGATGTGACGCCTGTTTTGAATACAGCTATTGCTTCTTCAGCCGCACGGGATAGTAAATGCTTAGCAGTTGATCGGACGTGACACCTGTTTGTAATTCATATCTAACCTCCTCTGTTCTCTGTGGTTGCAGTCGATGGGCATCAGACACACCTTCACCGAGAGGCACGAGGCTCGCAAGGCGATGGGCAGCATCCTCTACGACCACAGCTGTGAACATAGCGAAATCTGCAACTGCTACGTCTGCACCATCATCACGGCTGCATACGACTGCGAGTCACACAACTGGCGGTTCTGCAGCAACCAGTTCGAGTGCATGCTCTGCTACAACCTGGTCGGCGAGACGATGCACATTCTTCTCCCTAAGGACTGGCCCAGCTGGATGATGCGTGGTGTTTGAAGCTCCACCGCACGAGGATTGGACTGCTGATCTCAGAGTGCGCTGCTGGATGTTCGGCCTCGCTGTTTGCTGGCTTGTTGAGCTGTCTTAATGCACCGTCTTGTGTGCTCCAGTGTCTCTACATGGACTTGTATGCTTCCGTGTCAGTGTATGTTCCCTATCTATTGTGTGGTCGAATAAATTACAACTGCGTGAAATAATATTCATATTTCTGAAGAGTTGAGGACGAGGAACGAGGCTGGAAAGGAACGGAACGAGGCTGGAGGCGGAAGGAAACGAAACGAGGCTGGAGAGAAAGGAACGGGACATACCAGAAGATAGAAAATGGCGTTGGAGATACACAATTCAACATTTCACCAGCACATCAAAATTGAGGTTCCACAATGGATTCACTCTAAATTTGGGACGAATCAACGTAAAACACATATATAAATAGAAACTGCCAGTAAACAACAGGACGAACTGATGGTTTGTAGGCATGGAGGCGATGAGCTGATGGGATTTCGTGCAAACACACCGTTTTCAAGGGATTATATTCACATTTAACATTAGTTTGTAACTGAATAGGCCAGATGTTGGACCGTACCAGAGAAATTTCCAAAATCTTAAATTTGCCTTTTAAAAAAACGACTTAGCTGCTAAGTTTAAACGCAAAATCGCTTATGGGTTTGGATCTGATTATTTCAAAGGGAACAAATCTTGTGACGTTCGCATACTCAGTCTGCCACTCTACTGTCATTTCCAACGCACTTCGTTTTCGCTATTTGAACCAATAGCCACCGAAACGGGACCGAAACGTATCATATGTGTGGCAACACAATGCAAGGGACGCTCTGGTTCCTTGTCTGAATGTAGCCATTTCAAAACCGTTTCACGAAGCTGATTTCGCCATCGATTTACTCGCTATCGCAGAGTTTGTGTTCCAAAAACAAACACAGAAAATCTGAAACATGTAACTTTAATGTCTTATTGTAAATGATTATTTAATTTTGAACCGATTTCCAATGAATATTTAGACAAATATTCGGGAAAGACATATTTTATATGGACTGGATGTTCGCGGTACCTGCTAAATATGGACTGTTGATATGTTTACAGGAATTAAAGGTCTCGAAGAGTTCGTTATCTTGTTTATAATTAGCGGAACTTCACGGATTATGTTCCTAAAAAACTATTTGCAATTACCTAATTATAAAAAGAGCTTGTTGGCCAATTTTAAGATTAGTGCACATTTAAGCCCCGAATGCCAGTGTTTTTTCCCCAAAACATGAGGTTTACTTGAAATCGACAGACGAAACCAAAAATATTATGTAAATTTTATCACATTTGCATGGCTGCCTGTTTTCAGGTTCCTAACGTGCAAACAGAGTTTCTTAAGCGTTCTAACAGGTTTCAACGTGGCTGGCCCCGTAACTCGGACTAAACCGCTGACATTGCTGACTACAGTTTCCTGTTATCACAATAACGTGCGTTCTATCAAATCCCGCTTAGCACCAAATACGACCTCTATGTTTATATCATATTTATCATGCGCGAATTGACAGTTTCCATCCTCTGGCAGCGTTTGGTTTATATGACCCGGGGCGCTCGACCACGTTACCCTTGCCCTGTGGAGTGTTCCCCCGTTGAAGGTGAAACACGTCCAGCGGGGGTGTGCCGACAAAACTTATAAGGAATATACTTCTAACGGCAGAACTTCCTAGTCAAACTTACACGCGTCCAAAACTTGGCCAATGGAAAAACTTCTCATGGAAAAAACGAGGTGGGTTCCACTTACATTGCACACGTTGTACATAACATCCCAATTCTATATCTCATAAACGGAAGAGCCGATTGTGGTTAAAATTTGGTGTGAGGTTAAGAACCTCTTCAGCCGCCATACTTCCCAAAAGTCACGTGTGGGCGTTTCCTTGCACGTGCGCACGTGCATTACCGATTGCCTCGTTGAATTGCAACTACGGGCGCCTTACTGCGTAAGCGTAATCAGTACGACACATATCTTAGTCTAGTACGTATTAAAAAGCGCCTTTCATGTGCACTGACATTGGTCGAGTAGCGTTGCTACCAAAGGCACCGTCTCACTTTCCGAGCAGCCAAGTTACAGCACACCCACTTGGCCGCGTATTCTGCATGCATTACTTGTCGCAGCCTAGGATATTAAAAAACTGAGTCTGAGAGAGTGGAATAATCTGGTAAGGAAAAATGGCCTAGCAACTTTGTTTTTACCAGAGAGCATGAAAACAGTGTGTGCGATAAAAACCTGACTTAAGTTGTAAAAATTTGTGACTACTTTGGATCCACGATTTTTCAAATTTCATCGAAGTAAAAGCTCAAATAGAATTTCGACATTTATATCTCTGGTAAGGACCTAGTCATCATTGGGACATATATATTATATAACATATATATCGGTGACTAGTGTCAACCGTTGCCAGCCAGCCCTTGAAATGCCCTTGTTAATGTTTTAGGCTTCGTGAGGGAAAGCAGGTATGTACCTACTCAGGGCGCAAGCCCTCACAATCTGCGCAGATGTGGAGACACCAGCTGCCTTCCCACGATACAATAATCCCTTGATGGACACCCAGTTCACTCCTCGTTCGTTAGCCCTCCAGGCAAACGGACCACATGTAGAGAAGTCTTGCCGTCCACCGTCACTCCACCAGATGTCCAGGTCAGCCATAATTGGAGTGGGGATTACAAGGGTCGAACTAACCCCGGCAAGGCTTATCAGTGCCTTGATCTGTTTCCGGGGTCACAGATGGCGGCAATTGATGACTTGTTAACCATGCCTTGAGCCTGACATGGCAGCGACGTACAAATCTGAATATGAGCGGCCCGGTCCGACCTGACCCGGCCCGGCCAAAGTGTGGTATGAAATTTGCCATATGCCGAGATATCCCTTTAACGTTAGCACGTAAGGGCGGTATAATTTTTCAGCTCAATGTTATTTGATCTGGAAAACATTTTTGTCCCCGGCTGAAATGTTTTCTCAAATCTTGTGTAAATAGTATACAGAGTGAACAGAATCATGCTCAGTGGCATATGGTAAATTTTTTATCACACTTAGGTTGGAATAATTATTCGGGGTCTCGGTCCCAGCATTGAGTTTTCCGCCCTCGACCTTCAGTCTCAGGCGGAATATTCAGCTCGGACCTCGGTCCCAAATAATTATTTTCCCGTCCCCGTGTGGTGTTATATATAAAACCATATCCCGCTTTTTCACTGTTTATTTTCACTCTTGTCATTTAACTCATGTTTTTCTCACTTTTGTTATCTCACTCTTGTTATCTCACTCTTATCATATCACCTTTGTTTTTCACTCTGGTTATGTTCCCTCATTCTCTTTATTTTCACTCCGTACTTTTACTCTGTAGGATTTTTTCACTCTGTATACTATCTGCCACGAGATTTGGAAAAACATTTTGGCACGGGGCAGAAATGTTTTCCCAGATCAAATAGTATTGAGCCGAAATGTTATACCACCCTCACGTGCTAACGTTAAAGGGATATCTCGGTATATGGTAAAATGTAAATGCCCAGCGGGCCGAAAGTTTAGACTCTCTCGGTGGGGTGGGGCATCGCTTTCTGGCAAAAAGGTATGTTTTTTAGTCGGCTATAGGCCGGTCACCTTATGCTGGTATCCAAGCTTAAAAAATATACCTTTCATTAAAAATATCCTTTTTCGGGGCAAAAACAAAAACGACACATTTTTTCTTGGAAAAACGACAACACAAATACGCGATATTATACACATAATACCTATACATAATACATATACACAAATACCTATACACATAAAGGTAATGATAAAGTTTGTTTTATACCAACTGGCAGGGCCATCACCGATATTTCTTGAAGTTCTGGTCGGCTTAAATGACGAAAAAATGAATCTCTATCTATATGCGTGTATTTAAGCCTTTGCACGATTTTCTATGTGGATTTCCATGTGATTGAAGGCATTTGGTTACTTGGAGCCACGCGCGTTTTTTAGGGGGGTTCGCCAGATAAAGACCATAAACATAGGTGGCGTGCCTTGTAGAGAATAAGAGAGTAAAAATGCGTTGATTTTCATTCAGCGTTACAAAGAACCGAAGGCGATGACGATGGCCAACGATGTGACGCCGAAGCGGCGTCACATCGGTGGCCATCGTCACATGGCGAATGTTAATCGGTGGCAGCGTTATTGACTTAGAAGAAAGCCTTGCATCGTGACCTCACGGAAATGCCGTTGTTGATAACTCAGTAACTGTTCCATTAAGGGAGCTGAAATTTAACACAACGTGATTGAGCGCCTCGGATACCCAAAACCCATGCAAGCGGATTTTCGTCGAAACCTGAAATGCGGCTTGTTTTGGCCCTGACGATCTGTCTTATAATACCCAATGCCATAAAATACCTTCTCAGACCGTCTGAAGGTTGCTTTCAGACCGGCATAAGTCATAGGGGTGAAACGACATAAACGAATTGAAAAACTCAGGTACAAGTAGTTTTCTTTTCAAATGTTAGGGCCAATGCCCCACCAACTTTCCGCTTTGCCCCACCAACTTAAGTCAGATTTGAACGTTTCCTGGCGTTAAAATAACCATTTTCACTTCGAATGCAAGAGTTCAATTGCATAAACGATTCCTCTTCATGCAATACGAAGGTCATCGTTTGCGGCTTCGAAAATAGCGCACTAGCTAGACTAGGCACTAGAAGCTAGCACACTTGAAACAAACATTGAAGAGTTCGTGCGTGTTTATGTTTTTGCGAGTAACCACCGCTCTTCTATTCCATATTATGTGACATGGCAACTAAAAGGCCTCGCATCCGCGAGGACAGAGCCGCAATACATGAATCTGAATGTGAATCTGAATCTGAAACCATGCAAAACAGCCATGGCATTAGCCGTTTTCACGATGTATTATTTTGCGCGAAATTTTAAAACATTTTAAAGTGTTTAAAATGTTTTAATTGTAGCCGTCTTCACGATGGACAATTTGTGCGATAAACATTTTAAACCCTCGCCTGTTACGGTTCCGTAGGACAATATTTTTTCGTAATTATTCCCTTAAGAAAACGGCTACTACTCAAACATTTTTTTTTAATTTTTAAAAACATTTCGCACAAAAATAATCCATCGTGGAAACGGCTTAATGTGATATTTTTGTCCCACAACTTCTTTTTCTGAAAAGCTCCACCCATGGGCCCTCAGGTGTATACAAAATGCCCTCTCAAATAAGCGTAGGGCCACTTGCACCGACTGAGGGCCATTTCAGACCAACCGAGGGCCCCTTGCCAAGCTGCCCTACCCCAAAGGTCAGGGCTGTGTCAGCCCCTGATTTGTATAAGGCAAATTACCAGTCGTAATAGATAGTCGTTATAATTTGTTTAAATGTTACATTGTCTTATACAGTTCGACTCTTGCAACTTTACCAGTCCCAGCTTTTGCAAGAAACTCCCAATTGATTTGCGTAAGGCTTCTCTTTCCCAATATGTCACCTGAAATGAATAAAGCACTTCGAAGGGGTAAAAAAATAAGATGCTATGGGGAACTATCCTCAAAGTATGCCAGACCATCCGATATAACACAACACAGCAGTATTTAAAAATTTAACGAACATTATCATAGATATAACGATACAAATGACTTGAGTCTCAAAATTCAAAAATATTCGAAAAAGATCACTATATTTCGGCACAAACCTTCATCAGGTGACCTCAGTCACCTGATGAAGGTTTGTGCCGGAAATATAAGTGACTTTTTATCGAATATTTTTTTTAATTTTGAGACTCAAGTCATTTGTATCGTTATATCTATTAATTATGCCAAGTCTCAAACAAGGGTTAAACTTAATTTATGAACATTACCATAGAAAGCAGTTAAAATCAGTACGGCATTTTAAATCTTTCTACCACTGCGAATGGGACGTCTTAAAATGCGATGCTGTTGCTGAAGGAATGGTTGGATTCTATTCTGTCACAATATAACTGGCATTCACTGAATGTAAGCTTTATATATAAAGCAGCATTCAAGACTCTGATAGCTTCCACTTTGTTTTGAAAGTGCTGCCTGACGAGATATGCTCAACAGGGTGACTTGCATTTTTACTGAGTTTATATATGGATTGTATTTTTTAATCGGCTTTGGGAGTTTGAAGCGATTCTGTACCGCAAGTTTCCTATGTTTTATCTCTTCATATACTTAGATAAAAGTTCGACACTAGCTAGAGACACCGGAAACATACACACACCAGCTAAATACACGACTCTAAAAGTGGCAGAAATGATCAACTTTCATAATGGTCTGTCAGTGTCATCTGTCATCCAGTTTCCAAAAATGGGCCCAATCAACTTTTGTTTTATTCAGCTGGTTACCCAATAGTATTTAAATGCAAATATGGCTATGATACAACACATATGGATACAGCTACAACCCAAAAACAATATGAGCAGGGTGCATCATGCAAAATGGTACCCCTGCGATTAGCACGCAACATTCAAACCATGAGCTCTGCCTGGTTCTTCTCACAGGCTATCTAAGAATCAGCAAGTGTATACTGAACTTCTGTCCTATTTCGTACGATTCGGTTGGCAACGGGTGCCATGTTACATTCGGGCACATTTGTCCTTAATTTATACTTAAGATAGCGAAGGCCATCTGCCAGGTATTAGCTGTTACTTCCATCTAGAGTTCGACATGGATGCACTTTTCCTTGGCCTAGCCGCCCCACAACCATGGCATCACAGCCACAGCCAGCCACAAGCCCACTCCAAATGTCAATGGCTGGCAATGGCCAGCCGTGAGGATTTTTGTAAATTTGCATTTTGTATTTATTTCCAGTCTACTGTTATAGCAACATGCCAAGGCTTCTTTTAACCATGAATGGCTTGATAATATTGATGAAAAAAACTCAGGTAGACTTTGCAGCCACAGCCGTAGCCACAGCCATGATCTAGAGATTTGCCAGTCCAGCCCACCCCATTAGCCATGGGGTGCGGCCAGCCATGGGGATAGCCGCCCCATGTCGAAATCTACTTCCATCCCTAAAACATGTCTAATTTGACCCCTCTGGCTCAGCAGGGGGCGACGTTAACGGCTGTAAGCCCCCACATACCTGTCAATCAATCAGGATCACCAGGGGGATCACCAGCGAGGATCACCAAGGGGTTAACCCGCGCGTTACTGGGGTATATGCTGTAACGCGACTTACTGGGGGGCTATTTATAGCCCCCCACCCTCTGATCTCCGAAACTACTGGATCGATCTTAACAATTCGAACGGCATTCGATAGCTCTATCACATTTGTCGAGGAAAACTTAATATTGTTATCCTCAGGATCACTGATGACCCCACAGGTCACGTAAAATAAAAAATGTTTGACCGTGCCATCAATGTCCGGTGGTCGGCATTGTCGCACAAAAATGCGATATTAAACGCATAATAAGTTGGTAAATTGGTATGATTTGTGAATCTGACACTTCTAATTACCATTCTAAGCTAATTTTGACGTTGGGTCAGGTCAAGGTCATCCGAGGTCACGAGGTCAAACTAAAGATTACGGTCATTTGGAGTTGTAACACATGTTTATGGGTTCGTTTATCGATTAGAACGCGAAAATTACCTTAGAACATGTTGTTTTTCATACAAATTGAAAAAAGGATATGCAATTTTTATTCAGTGTTATACAGTAAAGGTGGTCTAATTTTGTCTTTGAAAGGTTGTAACTTGTAACTCAGTTATTTGTGAAGATATTGACTTCAAACTTGCTACACACATTCATTGGGATCATCTCAGTTACACATATTCCTTCTTTTTTTAACTTAAAAAAAAAATCAAAAAACAAAAATATGTCTTCGGATTTCTCAAAATTTTGAATTTTAGCAAATTTCACAAATCCGAGATAGCATTTTGATAGCCAAACTTATTACCTGTCGTTTGGTGTATGACAATTGAGTTTATCGTCAAAACTGTACTTTTGACAGCGTTTCCCGCAAACCCTCCTTTTTCAACAAAAAATGCAGAACATGACGTCACTATGACGTCATTTCCGGTTAACCTATCATAGCCTCATCTTTTGTATCTGGCAGGATGTGACAAATTGATGTGGGACAAGGTACTGAAAGTTTGGTGACGATACCGATGTTGGTTTACGAGATATTGCAGAATAACAGGAGGGGGGCTATAAATAGCCCCCCCCCCCCCAGTAACTAGCGGGTGAATTTCGCGTTGGCTTCTCTTCCAAACAGGTGGCGTCAGGGTCTCTTAAGTCAAAAAGTCACTTCAACATTTTTATTACATGAAAGACAGTGCATTTGGATTATGATGCGTTGAATGTCACCATGGAATGCACTCACATATTATAAACATAACATATATACTCACATATATAACATATATATCAACACATCAACAATCCAGTGTATTACATATATATATATATATATATCAAAACGAACACTTTACACTCAACAGCACAATCCGAGTCGACAGCGCGCGGCGGCAGTCATCAGACGGGAATGTCCTCACGGGATGCAGGGGCGGGGGCGGGGCGGGGCAGACCGCTCAGGGGTCCGCGTGGCCGTTCTCCTGTTTGGCTCGCTTTGCATCCTCGTCGGCCGGCACGTTTGAGAGACGCACCTGGCTGCACAGATCCTTGAGAATGTAGAAGAAGATGTAGTCATTCCTCTGGTGGCCATCCCCCAGCACATCCGCCTCATCAACACAGCTGACGT
>VOPJ01009539.1:0-24941 GCA_014673585.1 Semibalanus balanoides
GCAAATCGTGACACCCCGGAATATCACACTGCCAGTGTGATATCTGTTGCTGCTAGCTTGACAGACGTGTATTATTCCCCCAAAACATTTGCATCGTAGCACATGCGCCAAAATTGTATAACTCTTAAGGATTGTTGACTTCTTTATTTATTTGTTATACGTTCCAGCGTATGTTCCGTTCCAAAGCCGTATAACAATATAGGTGGTGCGTTCCGTCCTTTCATTGTGTGCATGTCAATTGTCAACGAAGGAAAGGTTGAAGCGTGAGAGAATGTAAATAGGTGTACTGCAGCTCACTATCATAGCAAAAGAAGGGTTAAGAAGCTGTGAGGTATATCAGGACAGGAACAGAACTTTCAGTATCTCATCTAAGACATCTGATCTGTAGAGAAGTTTGAGGGTTTTCTATTATATAATTAAATTAACTACCCATACGTACACTTTGTTGTTCAAGGCTTTTGTTCTCGTGCTTGTCTTTGCTAGTTTCCCCTTACTACCAGCACAACAATGGCAAACATTGCAATTTCAAGAATCAAGAGGGAATTCAAGGAAGTGATCAAGAGTGAAGAGGTAAGACAACATTCCTGTTATATTGCTCTTGTAAATAGGGGCCTGTTCCTGTGTTGCTTCCAACCTCCTGCAAGCTGCTCTAACTTCATTTGTCCTGTGCAATAGGCAGGTGTGTGACATGCAACATAATTTCAATTTGGGATGTTTATAATTTCTTCTTCTTTTATTTTAACACCCAACTGCTGCAATTTTTGGGTCGTGAAACTAAGCTTTTTCATGATTTTCTTGCTGCGGATTCCAAAATCTGGTTGCATTCATCAAAGAAAAGCATAAGATGAGGCTGTCCCTTTTGAGTCCTAAACTGTATATATTAATGTTTTTGTTTGATATCATTTATACTCTCTTCTCTATGTGAAGCAGGGACCTCACCTTTACAGTGTGACATTTGGCGCAAGTAGATAATCTGACCAGTACTTCCCTCATGTTTCATGCACATAGGAAAGAAGCTTCCGGTACATAAGTTCTTTATTAAGTAGGGCAATTTTGACGTAAATATGTCTTGTATAAGCATTAATTATTTATTATGTGCAATAATGTTATATTTATGATGATAGTTTCCATGCGTGGGACCCCATTGAAAGAAGAATACTCATTCATCAATAAACAATATGTTAAGAATGCAATATATTATTTTGCTTTATGTCATATTAATTGATAAGTCTCCTTTAATTTATTCAAATTCAATACATCTATTATTTGTCAACTGATTTTTTAGAGTAAAATAATTAATTTATCACATAATGTATTTCATTTCAGTGACTGACATGTAGTGTGGAATAGGTGTGTCACTTGCCTTGAGTGTTCTTCTTTGGCTTAGATCCCCTACTTTGGGTGCTCATTTTGGTCACATGACTCAATCCGCAACCTTATCTATAAGAATCTTGGCAATAGGAGCAAGTTGGACTGGAGCAAGTTGGAGCAACCTGGAAGAAGTTAGGTGTGCCACAGAACAGGCCATAGATCAAAAGCTGTTTGCATGGTCAGAAAAGGTATTTGGTAGGGTAAAAGAACAATATTGGACTCAACCTAATCTCAGTCATGTCATGCTATCAGAATGCAGAAGATACCAACACATTCCTTGATTCGTGTCAGGATGCATTTCTGCATCAGCATGTCCAGTGTTTCACCAGGGTACGTGGAAATGATCAGCCATCATTGCTTGACCTCATCCTGACCAAAGATCTCCAAGAAGTTGAAATATAAATATAGGTTCTAGTGACCATTGTGTGCTGGTTTTTGATTTGCTGATAGAGGGCATTGAGCCTGGGCCAGAGAATGTTTGGAGAAGGAATTTTTCAAGGGAAATTATTTGGAAGCAGCCAAGATGCTTGATGCAGTTAACTGGGAAGAGGAGCTAAGGGAGAAAAATGTGCAGAAAGCATGGGACATCTTCTTGAAGCACTACAACATTGTTGTTGTTAAGTGTATTCCCCTCTGTTAGAACAATCGGGTAGGACACAAGAGAAAAAAATGAATGACAATACATATTATGACCAATATCCAAAGGAATAAAATAATCCTGGAAAACACTTAAAAAATAATAGTTCAAAACAGCTGACCCTGAAGGTGTATAATAATATGAGAAACAAGGCAACAAAGAGCATCAGAGAGGCAAAATATAGGTTGGAATTAGAGCTTTCAATGGAAGTGAAAACAAATCCAAAACCATTTTATGCCTATGCAAGAATCAAAACAATGATAATAAAGCAAGCATTCTCAGTTAAAAATGAGCAAGGCAAACTCAAGTTCCTTAGAAGAGGCATGTGAAATCTTGAATGAACAATTTGAGAAAGTGTTTGTGAAGACTGATAGTGAACCCCTCTAGCCTTGCCAATCTTTAAGGAGAAAAACTAGCAACCATTCATAAATCTAGAGAGGAGGTGGAAAAGAAACTGCAAGAACTGAAACCCTCAGCACCCAGTCCAGATGGAGATCACCCAGTGGTTCTCAGGAACTGTGCAGTGTGCACCAAGTCTGAGTAAGCTGTTGACCAAGATATATCAAGCCTTTGAAGGCAGGTTGCGTCCCAAGAGATTGGAAGCGAGCAAATGTGACTCCCATTTTCAAAAGGGGATGTCAGGCAGTTCCACTAAACTACAGACCTATAAGCCTCACCTCTGTAGTTTGTAAGATTATGGAGAGACTCGTGAGGAAGCACCTGATAACCTACTTTTAAACCTCAAATTTACTATCCAAACAGCATCATGGTTTTCGATCTGGCATGTCCTGCCTAACCCAGCTCCTAGATTGTAGATGATACTCACTATTCCACCAATAGCATGACAAGCCCAGTATTAGGACTCATCTAGTGTTGTGGTGGCTTACCCTCCCAGACTTTCATGCTTTTGTTGATATTTTGGAAGGGTAGAAGTCCAACTTCGGAACAGCTTAACCTCAGGCTTTTATGCTATCCGAATGCAGATATTACTGATGCACAGTGTTTTAATGCATCAGTATTGCTTACAGTCTGATATGCATGCAAATGTCATTCTGGTGTGCATGCAAAGGTCTGAGGTTGCTGTATGTCTAGCCGTCGAGGGTTGCTGCAGTTAACCCTACTTAACCTTATTAGTGGCAGGCTCCTGGCTACCCCTATTAGTGGCAGGGGGCAGATTCCCCCCCCAGAGATCTCGAGATCCACTCGTCCGATTTTCAAAAAAATCAAACGTTCGATTCCCCTTAACATAATGTACATTTCTAAACAAAATAAAAAAAATGTATAAGGGGGCAACGAGGAAAAAAACTACAAAAATAGAGGTATTTTGGATCCAACATAGCAGCTGCCTTGTTATCAACCGATTTTAGCGCAATTAATAGGGATCGATAGATATTGAGTAGGAAATTGATATATTATGACGATTTGTGAAAATCCAAAAACCATAGGCGTATGCAGGTCACTAAATTGGGGGTAATGTAAAAACGTAATTCAACCGGTTTTCATGTCTTTTTCTGGATAAATGCAATGTTTCGTTCCTTTTACATCGGACACAACAGTTATAAAGCATATTTTTTTGTCATAGGCGATGCCAGGTTACCGAAAAAGGGAGGCCAAACATAACAAATATTAACCTCAGTCATGCTGCTACTAAGTAATCTAAAAAAGATACTGGTCATAAATAGTTCTGTTTTAAATGTTGTAATTCATCATAGGCGTATCCAGGATCGAAATTGGGGAGGTGCAAGACCTTTTGATAGGAGTAGTTCCCGCTATTATAACACTAACTAGTCGACAGTGACTAGTTTACTTGCAACTTCAATTCGCATTCGTTACACACTTTTTACTCTACCTGGGCTTGCTTGTTATCCTTTACTGTTTCAAAGAGGACCATCTGGTGCGTTTTTCATCTGAAAACTGCAGTATGTTATATCATTGTAGGCCCATGCATCATAGTTTCATTGCAAAAATATTACCCTGGGCGCAAATTGACCTTAGTTGTTTAGTAGTTGACCTTAGTTGTTTAGTAGTTGTCGGCGCGCCCGAAAACCCCAATAAACAAACAAAACAAAAATATTACCCCTTTTTTCGATTCCTGAGCACGCCTCTGGAATACAATGTCTTCATTCTCTATCCTGGCCTCATGTTTGCATACATCATGCTCAACTAACTGTGTATTACGCCGAAATTGCTGGCATAGCGTAATCACCATGCTAGTCAACCCTCTTTTTTATGTGCTTAATGACGCCCTTGAAACTCAAGATGTAACAAATTATGCAAATAATAGGAGAAACTATCTTTAGCATCTTCATAGCTATAAACGCACTTTACATAGCTGTATTTCCTACCAGCTAGGCGTTTCATACTTCTTGGAAACCTCCCCTTTTCAAGTACCTGAAACCGCCTCTGCCGTACAAAAATATTGTAGGGGAGAGTGCCCACCAGCGAACACCCCTTTTGAAAGATCAGTCTAGTGGCTTTGCGTTTTGTCCTGGAGATCTGAAACTTCGTCTAAAAATTGCTTACTACCTATACTGCTAAGGATTAGCCACAAGCAAATTAATTTAACTGAATACAAAATGTGAGTTATGAGCCAATTTCATTTTTTGGACCAAACTGTTCACTGGTTGGCATGGGTCAGTGGTCAGGCATCAGGGAATAGGGGAGGTACCACCAGTGAACAGGGGAGGTACCACCAGTGAACAAGGGGATTCAACCAGTGAATAGGGGACTTTCACCATGAATAGGTGAGCGGTGGGGTTTACTTCTGAGTTCTGATGCTCACTTGATGTTTGTTGACAATCCATCGACACTCGACACTTGACAATCTCTGACACTTGACAGTCTCTGACACTCGACAATAATAAAACAACAATTATAACCAATATATTTCAAGTTCAGGAAACGTTATCTACCAAATTGTCTTCACACACGTCCTATAATTTGAGTCGTCCACCAACACAAGAGTAATGTTGATTCAGTTACTTAAAACGAACATTATTCTGGAAAATATTGTCCTTGGAACGTTCCGGCGCAGCACAAGGCACTTAGCATTGAATGCTGTAAAGAGAGAGGGTCCTCATGGAACGTGATAATTTTCTTGGTTCTGGCCGTGGAGCCCTTCTTGGAGTAAATCAGCCTAACCAATATATCTCTTACATTCACTGTCAAAAGTTGAGGTTTTTCAGAAGGAAGATCCACCAGTGAACAGTTGTTCACTGGTGGTCATACAATATATTTAAAAAAGCAAATTCGAGGGGGGCAAATTAAATGGCTGTTGCAAACTATGATATTCACATCCGTCAATGGCCATCGCATAAGGTGTCACTACAGTTAATTTCGCTAAATATAAACATATTACGTTTCTGGAAAGCAAAAACCACTAAACGAAAATCAACCAGCAAACTCAACAATTAACTGTTCGTATCCTGACAGAACCAAATGAGAGCAGCCATTGCTGTTAACAACTTTAAACATCATCGCTTAGTGTCAGCTACCACCAACGACATCGATGAAAGTATCACATCACTAATATAGGCAGGAACCTGTTCACTGTAGGCACCATGTTCGCTGGTGGGCACTCTCTCTCCTACTATATCATTAACATAAACTAATTTGAACTTATTTCAATGACCGTAAACCAATGCAACTCCTTCATACTTTAGGCAGTTAGGAAGAAGCCGTGATGATCGCATTTCCGAAGTATCGCCAAATGTCGCCGACAAATCCTCCCAAAACTGGGCCCTGGAACCGCCTCTGTTCAAGTCAGGAACTTAAAATTTTGACTCCAGATGTGCATATCAATTTTAGGAAAAGTCACAACATTTCATGAGCCTACTCTTAGCCGTTCCGGAGATATCTAAGAAAAATACGAGGGGTGGGTCAAATTCGCACTCCTGCCACTTATAGGGTTAAAGGGAAATAACCACATTTTCCCTCAAAACTGTAGTTAAGACTTGCAATCGATAGACGAGACAAAAATATATTGTAAATTCATCACATGTTGCATAAAAATATTCCTACCAAAATATATTTCTAGTTAAAGTTGATAAGCGTTCCACACTTCCAATGACCGGTATTTGCAAGCTGCTTGCAAGTACTTTTGGATCTCATCAAATTGCGTGCTTTTCTTTTATTGTTTTCTTAGGCAATGGAGGGGAAAATGTATTTTTAATCCTGCTTGTTTTGATAATATGACCGGGGATCCTTTACATTTGACAGACATTTAATACACAAGGAAACAAAATTTGCAGTTTAACTTGGTTTCCTATGGCGGCCTTGTTGTACTGGTTTGGAAATGGTTTCATAAATTGCCAGCATTACAAGCTTTGTATAACGTTGTATCTGGCTGTATAATTAGGCGCCATATAATCGCTTCTGTTGCGGCACCCATAACTCTTCCCCCACACAAATACCGCATTCGAAGATTTGCGAGCAGATTTGATTGACAACTAGAATCTGCTTAGTTAGTGGTGATATCCAGGATGTGAAATACTTACTTCTTAATCTTTGAGAGTTGAAATGTAATCTGTACAATAGTTGGCCCCTTAAGGCTTGAGCTGTGCAGCTGCATTGCATGTTTGGCATCAGATAATACTAACGCCAAAATATGCCCATTCAGCTCAACTGCAAGACTGGTAGTGATTCTCAATGCCTGAATGCTGTTGTGCTTGTGACCCACTTTGTCTGATATGGCGCGTGAGAGGCAGCCAGCTGGCTCCCCTCTCCCACTGCACACCTGACCGACTCGCTGACAGTGTACCCCCTCCTCCCCGCTGCCGTGTCGTTAGATCGCCAAGTCGATGATCAAAGTGGAGCTGGTGAACGACAACTACTCGCAGTTGCGCGGCGAGATCTCTGGCCCACCGGACACGCCCTACGAGGGTGGCCTCTTCGTGCTCGACATTAAGATCCCTGAGACATACCCGTTCAACCCGCCCAAGGTGCGCTTCCTGACGCGCATCTGGCACCCGAACATCTCGTCGGTGACGGGTGCCATCTGCCTGGACATCCTGAAGGACCAGTGGGCGGCGGCGATGACGCTGCGTACCGTGCTGCTGTCGCTGCAGGCGCTGATGGCCGCCGCCGAGCCGGACGACCCACAGGACGCCGTCGTGGCGCGCCAATACAAGGAGCGGCCGGACATGTTCCGCAACACCGCCCAGCACTGGACCAACAAGTACGCCTCAGGTCAGTCGCGCGGGGTACATGTTCGCAACACCGCCCAGCATGGGACCAACAAGTACGGCCTCAGGTCAGTCGCCGCGGGGACATGTTCCGGACACCGCCAGCACTGGACCAACAAGTACGCCTAGGTCAAGCCGCAAACCGCCAGCCACTGGACCAACCAAGTAACGCCTCAGGTCAGTCCGCAACACGCGCCCCAGCACTGACCACAAGGTAGCCTCAGGTCAAGTCCGCAACACCGCTCCAGCACTGGACCAACAAGTACGCCGGCCTCGGTCAGTGCCGCAATACCCTGCCCAGCACTGCGACCAACAAGTACGCCTCAGGTCAGTCCGCAACACCGCCCAGCACTGGACCAACAAGTACGCCTCAGGTCAGTCGCCGCGGGGACATGTTCCGCAACACCGCCCAGCACTGGACCAACAAGTACGCCTCAGGTCAGTCGCAACACGCCCGCACTGGTACCAACAAGTAGGCACTCAGGTCACGTCCGAACAAACCGCAGCACTGGAACCAACAAAGTACGACGTGCGCTCAGGTTGCAGTCCGCAACCACCGGCCCAGCACTGGACATACAAGTACGCCCTCAAGGTCAGTCCCGCAAACAGACCGCCAGCACTGGACACAGCTAGCCTCAGGTCAGTCGCAACACACCGCCCAGCACTGATCAACAGTCGCCTCAGGTCGTCCCGCAACACGCCCAGCAACTGGACCACAAGTACGCCTCAGGTAGTCCGCAACACCGCCAGCAACTGACAACAACAAGTACGCCTCAGGTCAGCCGCAACACCGCCAGCACTGGACCCAACAAGTACGGGGGGCCTCAGGTCAGTCCGCAACACCGCCCACACTGGACCAACAAGTCAACGCCTCAGGTCAGTCCGTCAAACACCCGCCAGCACTGAGCCACCAAATCGTTCCTCAGGTCCAGTCCCGCAACACCGCCCAGCAACTGGACCACAAGTACGCCTAGGTCAGTCCCGCAACACCGGCCCAGCACGACCCACAGTAGCCTCAAGGTCATCCCAAATCACCGCCAGCAACCTGGACCAACAAGTAGCTCAGGTCAGTCCGCAACTACCGCCAGCACTGGACCACAAGTACGCCTCAGGTCAGTCGCCGGCGGGCCATGCCGCAAACACCGCCCAGCAATGGGAGCAACAAGTAGCTCTCAGGTCAGTCCGCCAACACCGCCCAGCACTGGACCAACAAGTAGGGGGTGGCTCTCAGGTCAGTCCCAACACTGCCCAGCACTGGACCAACAAGTACGCCTCAAGGTCAGTTCGCAATCACGCCCAGCACTGGACCCAACAAGTAACGCTCAGGTCAGTCCGCAAACACGCCCAGCACTGGACCAAACAAGTACCGGCCTCAGTCAGTCGCAACACTGCCCAGCACTGGACCAACAAGTACGGCCTCAGGTCCAGTCCGAACAGCCGCCCAGCAACTGGACCAACAAGTTACGCCTCAGGTCAGTCCGCAAACCGCCCAGCAACTGGAACCAACAAGTACGCTCAGTCATCGCAACACCGGCCTCAGCACTGGAACCAACACAGTAACGCCTCAGGTCAGTCGCAACACCGCCCAGCACTGGACCAACAAGTACGCCTCAGGTCAGTCGCCGCGGCCGCCGCAGTCAGCACACGGGCCATTCAGGCGTCGCCACCGATGGCGTGCGAGGAATCGGGACAGTTTGCACCCCTCCCCCATCCTCTGACTGGTCCTGAGATCGACATATTAGATCCGAGGCATTTCTGGGGTCGAAGTAGCTGTGGTAAGCTGATGAAATATGCAGGCTGCTGCGCCTGGACGCAAAATATGCATATTTTGTAACCCTTAATACAAGTTAGAGGTCGCTTGTATTAGGTGTTTAACGTCTGCCAGACAAATTTCCCCTAAAACAATACTGGCTACGCTGATAACACAGGCCGTGGGCGCGTTTCAGGCTGATAACCCAGGCCGCGGGCGCGTTTCAGGCTGATAACCCAGGCCGCGGGCACGTTTCAGGAGGGCTGTGATGATAGTGTGTACTGTACCATTTGTGCTTGCAACATATGTAGCTACTCTACTGTTGAAGGTAGAGGTTTCAAACCAACTTAAATGCGCTCTTAACAGTCTTGGGTATCACTGCATACTAGAGGTCTACATGGGGCGGCTATCCCCACGGCCGGCCGAACCCCACGGCTAATGGGGTGGGCTGGACTGGAAAATCTCAAGATAATGGCTATGGCTACGGCTGTGGCTGCATATTATGCATGGGGATTTTTCTGATTTTGTTTTGCTTCAATCTTATCAAACCAATCATGGTTAAAAGAAGCCTTGGCATGTTGCCATAACAGGAGACTGAAAATAAACACATCATATTAATTTACACAAATCCTCACGCTGGCCAACGGCCAGCCATTGACATTTGGGAGTGGCTGTGGCTGTGGGGCGGCTAGGTCAATGAAAAGTTCAGCCATGTCAAACTCTAATGTATGACGGATACGAACACGTATTATAGGTAAGACGGTTGTGCCACGGGTAGTACGGGTTATCTAATCAACTTACTATTAAAAGAAAGTCTCTCCGTCTGTCTGTGTGCATAGTCCCAGTTAAAGTTGGCAGTCTGCTTCGATGACATGTTGTCGATATGCTTCAATGTTTTAGAGCCACGGGTCTGCGAGTCGAGTCGGAGTATGAGTCGGAGTACGGTGATTTCGGCCAGAGTCGGAAAGTCGTAGTCGAAAATTTCAACCGACTTTCGACTAAACGCCCGTACAGTTATGGGCAAGTTTTTTAGATGCATTTTAGTGAACCACCGATGTCAATGATAAAAAATCATAATAGGTCAACTTACCTCCAAAAATTAATGTCGTAGTGTCAAAGCCACAGTGTTTTGTCCGAGAGATTTGAAAATTACATAATTCAATAAAGTCATTAGTACCTACAATTTGATTATCTCGGATATTTGTATCGGTTACGTAAGGTCAGGTCAATTTTGTGACCTCCCCTCATAAGTTCATGAGAAAATATAGAAAGCTTCCTATATTCGGAGAATATGCATTCAATCATGGATACATATTTTTCAGAATTAGGTTATCTTAGTTCATTTTTGCTACCCATGTGCAATTATTGCTCAGTCGCAAGGTAGGCTGAGGTCATATTAGGTCACCAACACTTTTTGACAATAAATATTGATAGAATAAATATAGAGACGTGCACATGATACCACTGTGTTTGTCTCGTGAAGATGCAGTCGCCAACTTCCGGAAGTGGCGGGGAGGGGGGGGGGAGTGGATGCCTTTTTAAGTCGATTCTTTTCATGCAACGTCCACACTCAATACTCATAGGCGTAATGTTAAAATCCGAAAATGTTGTAGGGATGCGTTCCCCCGTACTCCTTATGCCCATGGCACCGCCCTTGATTGCTCCTTAAAGGGAGTGTGCCTACTCACATTGGTCATGTGGAGTTGTTGACACTAGTCTGAGAACAGATGTTTTCTGTTTAGCCATGTACTTCATTCCCAGCAATCACTTAATTGCTGAGAATATCCAAGGTCGCCATTCAAATACTGGAAGTACTTAATATCGAAGGTCCCTCCAGAGAGCTTTCAGCTACTAGAAGCAGTGCTCTAAATTACAGGACGCTAGCATATATTGTTAGCTCTGGCCAATAGAAAAACAACTCGTGAGCACTGGATTAACAGCTGCGAATCAGATTCTCCGATAACTTAACAGACTCATACATTCCAAATAAAAGGTTTGTTATCGTTTAGTGCCCATTAAGGTTAACATCTTCGCTATGCTGTTTATGTGGACGATCGTTTATGAGTTTAAAAACATATATAAGTAAAATTCACCAAAGGGCCCCAGACGTTGAATTTATCTAACCAATATATCACAGCATACTTTCTTACCGAGTACATACAAGAATATATTTGACATTTCAAAAGAGTAGGCACACTCCCTTTAAGGATAATGACCCACCTGAAAAACATGACCTACCCGAGTCACCAAATGACCGTGATCTAAAGTCAAATTTTGAAGTTAACCTAACCAGATAAAAATCAATATGTTTCGAAACGTGGTTGACGAGACAAAGCGATGGTGTTACAATTATTGTTCTGTGTATGCTCCATGTATGTTCATCGGATACAACTTAATTCACAAAAATGGCAGAAATTGGCATTATGACCTTTGGTGAAATCTGGAGCCAAAACTATTGACCTGAGCAAAAACTTGTGAACACCAAATGACGATTACATTTTTTCATATATTGCCGCTTTTTAATTTGCTCCTAGCTGTCATAGATCCAGATATATTTGGTGGTTTCTGGAGCAAATTCCTGTATCTGGAAAATTTTGAACTACGATGACCTCTGGTGATATCAAAATTGACATGAGGTAAAAATATCTCAGCTATTTCGAATGTACTTGTTGAGAGCTTCCGAAAGTTTTTTTCCGCGTCTTTGTAGCCCTGTTAGTTTTTGAGTTATAGGGTGTCATTTTGAACCCCCACTAGGACGACATTGTCTCGGGGGAGTGAATATGAGGTCGGAGTCGATTTCGGAGTCGACTCCGGAGGATCGGAGTCGACTCCGGAGGGTCGGAGTCGGAGTCACCTGAAAACCGATCGACTCCGCAGCCCTGTTTAGAGCCCTGAACTTGAAATCTGAATGCGCCCGGCTCTATTCCGGGTTGACGCATTACTTTTGCATTAACTTAGTAGTGCGTTACATAGGACACGGGGTTGTTAGGCGGGGAGGAGTTGGGGGAGGGGTTTCTTTTCGCTAGGGTACCTACATCCAGGAGATACGAGACACCATCCAGGAGACTCGGGTGCATGACGAGTTCAAAAACGTATTATAAGTACGACGGGTGTGCCACGGGTAGAACGGGTTATTAGGGTGGTCCTTAAAAGTCAAAGTTGGAAATGTTAAGCTCCTAACCCTCAAATTCGTTGCTATGGCTGAGATAACTATCCTGACGCAATTGTTTTCAAATCGGATAACGTTTACCCCCTTCTCAACGAACTTGTAGTTTTACCTCCGGAAGCCACCCCCTCCTCCAAGGAGTATTAGCCGCCCTGTGACGGGGTCTCATAGCATCTCATGCTAACCACGTAAATCGCCCGGTTGCCGCCCAGGGTCGCCAGCGTCCGCTTCCGGGAGTTCGGGAACTCTGACCGGTGACGCGAGACGACCTGCAGGAGGAACTGAAGTTGCTCCTCGTCGTCCGTCAGACGCTGGTGGTATTTATTGATAAGGTCCACGCCTCGCTCGGCCTGGTCGTTCACAACCGTGATGCCGGCCACAGCCGCTGCTGCCTTCCGTAAGCCGTCCTGCTCCAGCCAGGTGTCCGGTTCGGTGTCGATGAAGTCGTACTCCCAAGCCGAGTTTCTCGAAGAACCGGCTCGTGTTGATCGTGGCGAGGTCTCGGAGCTCAAGTCCACCGGTGACACTGGCCGGCAGAATCGGGTGCTTCCCGGGGGGATTTTCCCTCTGCCAGCTGCGCATAGAGTCCACAATGCAGCTCTTCTCCGCCGGGGAAATGTTCTGGCCGAACAAGGCCAATGCCACCAGCTCCTTCGACAGGTACCGGAGGTAGCCCTGCACCCTGTGGAGCGCTGCCTTTCCTAGGGTCGGGTTGCCCGCTACGCTGCCAGGCCCTTGAAGAGTCTGAGATCGTTCGAGGGGCCACTGGAGCGATTGGGGCCTCGGTCCAAGCATTGACGTAGAAGTGGGCAACAAAGATATAGGTATTCTGTAGGCTGTTCTCCTCTCGCGTCGTGAGATGGAACTGCTCCCGAAACATCCAGCCCTTCAGTGCGTATATTGCCTTCGCCATCCAGCGGGCGTGGTGCACTGGTCCAGGGTCACGGAACCGGTTTCCTCGGGGCTGGAATCTGGATGACGCAGACTAACAACAGCGGGAGCTCCCGGTAGTCGTCCCGGAGTTCCTTCCCCTCCACCACCACCACTGCTTCCAGTCGGCCCGTCCCGAGGCTGGCAAGGAGAGGCGCGACCTCCGGGTGGTCTAGTCCAGGCATGTACTGTTCCCAGTCCAGGAACTCCCAGCGAACCTGCAACCGCTCGAAGAGTGCATCAGCTCGCTGGATGGAGACGACTCTAGTTTGACGACGGCTCCCTATGTTGAAGCTTGCGCCTCAGCGCGTTGCCTCTGATGCTCCTCCTGATGTCAACACTGGGCCACACGAGACTCAAGAGCAGTCTGTTCGGTGTCGATCGTTACCATCTTTCCGCGCCGACGAGGTTCCCGCTGAGTGAGGAGAAATGCTCTGTCCTCCTTGCTGCTCATAGTAGACAGGGCGTCAGCCCGAGCGATTTCGAAGAGATTTCTCATCTCCTCCAGTATCATCTCCTCCCGCTCCGCTGGTGCTACTTCCTTCCGTACTTGTTCTTCTTTACCAGACCTAACTTTTTGTGAGGCTTACTGATCTTGGTCACGATGTTGTTGCGCCGCTGGGCAGGAATTCTCGCATTGGGGCCCCAGCTCGAGGACGACATCAGTGACCAGAGTGGCCGCCTCTCAGATGTCTCGTTCAAAACGTCGATCCAGCTGATGGTGAGCGACAAAACTTCCTTCGACGGAAGTTGCGAGCCGACGATGTTCTGCTGTGGAACGATCAAATATCGCCGCTTCGAGGCCATATCGATGAGAAAGATATGCGATATATCAGTATTTTGTCAATCACATCACGCACTTAGAGGGGCGCTGTGGCGGCAAAACTTCAAGGTTGATGAGAGGGGGGTAAACGCTGTCCGATTCAAACAAAAATGCACCAGGAAAGTTATTTCAGCCATAGCAACGGATTTAAGGGTTAGGAGCTAGACAAATGTTATTTTGAAAGTTTACCCCTATATAAGGACCACCCTAACGGGTTATCAATCCCTAATTGCGTATCACTGGCTTGCACCACCACTCAACCTGTAATTGCCCAGCGGAGCGGATGGGTTAGCACTAGTGCTATCTAATTTGAGGGACACCGTCTCCGACCAGTCACATTTAATGTCACATTTGGTTGCAAAATCCCTTTTGAGCATGTGAATTGTTATGTCATGTGACTTCACCAATGCTCGTTTCACAACTGAGACTTAGCGGAAAGTCGATTTATTTACGGAAGTGATTTGTGTAATGTGTATGCACGTAGTCTGAGGCGACGTTATTCGAATATAGCGTCATTGGGAGGCACTCTTCGAAAGCTTAGAAATCCTACCGTAAGATGTCCTTCAAGTCGGTCGAGCCGATTGCGCGGCGGCTCTTTGGGCCCTCTTGGGCTTTCTCAAAGCCCGATTGGTATGAAATTTCTCACGGCACCGTTTTCGACCAGCGTTCGCCGATTGGTGGAGGTTCCGAGTCGCTATCTCTGGTAGGTTTTGAGTTTCAGCGTAGTATTATCCATTTTTACCCTTCTCTGGGCCCTGGTGGGCCTTTTTGGTTCCGATCGGTATGGAAAGCGTAACGGCACCGTTTCCGACCGGCGTGCGTCGATTGGTGAAGGTCTTTAGATGTTATCTCTGAAAAGTTAAGTTTCAGCATGGCAGTAGCGTTTTTTACTCTTCTCTGTGCCCTGGTGGGCCTTCTTTGGGCCCGATTGGTATGAAAGGTTAACGAGCAATGAGCATCGCTATTGACCACGTCGCGTCGATTGGTGAAGGTCCCGAGTCGCTATCTCTGATAGGTTCTGAGTTTAAGGCGTGGTAGTAGCGTTTTTGGGTCTTCTTTTGACCCTCGTGGGCCTTCTTTGGGCCTGATCGGCATGAAGGCTATGAATATACATGAAAGGCACCCATATAAAAGCGTAGCTTTCGAATGGTGAAAGAATGAAGTCTCTAGCTTAACCTGCGCCGGGCCGGGGGATGCTTAGACACCCCCTCAGTTTTTTCCTTTATTTCGGGAAAACGGCGGTGCGTAGCGCCGCCAAATTTTCAGTACCTGTTCATTCATCTTTTATACAGCTTTCGATTTTTTTGCCAATAGATCATGTTAGGTCAGGTCACCAGGCTAGGTCATGTGACCCCACCTCCAAAAAAGTTTACCAAAGCCACAGTTTTTGGCGGATCGGTTTCGTACTTGCAGGATTTTATAAGAGCATGACTACCTAAAGTTGGTATATCTCGGATTTTGTATATCGATGACCTAAGGTCAGTTCAATTTCCTGACCTCCCATTATAAGTGAACGGGAAAATAAACAGATGCTTCCTATTCTGAAAATATGCATTGGATCAGGCTGATTCTTTCAGAATCATGTTATATTTGGCTCATTCTGGATGAACTAGTGCGTTGTTTCTCAGAGATCTTCTACAGGTCATACATGAGGTTCTCTGAGGTCTTCAGCAATGATTTGTTAATAACTCTTGTATAATAAAGATAAAGGCCGAGCGGACGACACACTGTTGTTGTATCGTCTGCCGCTGCCACTATGGCAACATGACGTTTGGTCCTATGACTGACCTGATTGTCAAATTTTGAGTTGACCTTACGAGAACATCATGTATATGTTTCAAAGCGTCTTGACGAGAGAAACACGATAGTGCTAAAATGAATTATCTGTCATTTTTATATAAAATATTCAGGAAAACATATTTTACCAAAAACTGCATTTTTGACATGTGATGACCTCTGGATCCTAAACTATTGATCTAAGCTCAATTTTGAGGACCTGGGTGCGATTGAAAATTTAAATAACCATCTATTGTTTCCTTAATCGTTTGCTCCTAGATATCATAGTTTCCGAGATAATTGGGGGTATGTGCCGGGCCGGTGCTATGTCTGGAGCTATGTCCTAAATCTGGCAAATATGACCTTTGATGACCTCTGGTGACCCTAATATTGACCTGATAAAAAATTTCACCGAAATAGTTTCCAAATCCCCTTTGACGAGCTCTCGAACGGTATTTTTGGTTTATGTCTAAGTTCCATAGGAGCCGAGTTAGAAGAGGGGGGGGGGGTGTCGAAACACCCCCTCCCCCGGCCCGAGGAAGTTGGCGCCGAGCACCGGCCCGGCACGGGTTAAGTAGTTGCAGAGTTTCAGCGTGGTATTGAACTTTGCCAATGCAGTCTATATATCGGCCTTATATATCGGCACACCGTTATCGGCCCGAACGACATGCCTGGTGGTAAAAATAACGTGGTGCCTCCCATTGTAGAATGTTTGCATTTGTGTTACTTTTCAACCATCTATGGAACTTGGGAAAAAATCAGAACGTTCTGCTTCGTCGAGATAATTCAGAAAAAATACATAAATAATATTTTATCTCGTTTACTGGCTGAGTTATAAATTGCGAAATTTTGTCCCGGAAGTATTTTTTTAACGATTCTGCGTAGCCTGACAATTTGACCGATTTTGATAAAAATGAACCTGGACGCTGAAAATGAACTAATTCATGGGAAGAACTGTGAGGGGCTATGTTTTTTTGTGCACCCTTATGACCATCATGCCTTGATTTTCCTTGATGACAACGATTACAAAATATGTTTCCATCCTGAATTTCTTGTCAAATCAAATAAATATATGATGATGATGATGATGATGATGATGATGATGATGATGATGATGATGATGATGATGATGACGGATGACGGATGACGGATGACGGATGATGGATGATGGATGATGGATGATGGATGACGGATGACGATGATGGATGATGGATGATGGATGATGATGATTCATGTTGTTAACATGGAAGCATTTGCAAAGTATCGTTACCCCTATGAGATAATGCTATAAAATGTTTTTTTTTTGCATTTTTACTGTAATTTTGATCATTAGTATATTTTATTATATCATAATTATGCGATTTTGAGGAAATTATATATGTTGTACAATACTTGTGCTGATAGTATATAATGTGTTACTCCTTTCTTCCGAGCCATCAGTGATCGGATTTGTGATTTTGTATTATTATTGTGTAATCACATTGTGTTGCCGTGTGTCATATTATCAACATGTGTATGTGGCCTCCAGCATGTAACGCGTGCGTCCTTTGCTTGTCGCCAGGCCCGAAGGTGGTGCCCGAATTCGACGAGAAGATCCGCAAGCTGCGTGATATGGGCTTCGAGGAGCACACAGCGCGCTCGGCGCTCTCCTCGTGTGAATGGAGCCTGGAGAAGGCCACCGAGACGCTGTTCAGCTAGGTGGCATCTGACTGCCCACGCCGAGAGACGGAGATATGCAGAAAATGCACACACACACACAGGCACGCCAACTGTGTGCTGTTCGCACCAGGGCCATCTCAAAATCATAGTCAATTTTATTTGCGTAGCCGGCAACGTTTCACTTCTGAGGGCGAGGTCAGGACTGCGTTGGTCCCGTTCGATTGCCGGGGCTGTGTGGACAGGAGGGGATGGCTAACAAGGTTGATGTTATTTTCGTTCTCCATTCTGTCCAGTCCACACTAGCTGTAGTGGCTCAGAGGGCTAGCGAAACTAACGGGGAAACAAGTCTGGCCAGACGTTTATACAAAATTGTCATGTTTACTTCACAAATATGCATATCCGTTTGTACTGTGGTTTCCTCCCAGCTGTTACTGAGTCTTAAATAGGGTTCTCATGGTGTGGCGAATAATCGTAAGGGAAGTCAAGCCTATCTTTTGGACGTCTGGGATTTCCACGTCCGTGGAGCCGATTCCAATGTGATTTGCAATGTCGCGTTTCGGTGAAAGTAGTGCAGTGTCCCCTCGCCCGGTCCCTGGCGGCTTCCCTGTCGTCAACCCCGCCCGGTCCCTGGCGGCTTCCCTGTCGTCAACCCCGCCTGTTCCGGCGCTCACGTGGTGCCCCCTGGTGGAGGCGGTAGGAACCTGTAGTTGCGGCTTTTACCGCCGATCGGGCGTCCGCGGGGGTTTGTTTGTTTGTCGGTCGGCTGGGTATGGGGAGCGGGCGGTGCGAGCCGGCTGACGAGAACGTGGGCTCGGTCTGTGGTGACACACTCACACACACGCGGACACACACCAGCCGTGGAATGTGTTTCCTGTAAATAAACGAGGTGAATTTGATAGCTGCTCAGTGTTTGTGTCGCTGTGCGGAAAGCAAATCGATGAAGATAACATGATAAGTGTGTGTCATGAAATGCATTTGCGGAAAACTGTTTTATTACAATATCTGGAATCGTGTGCATGTCCTTGCTGTATATTCTGTTAAAAAGACTGTCGATTCTGACCAGGGCTGCGGAGTCGGAGTCGGTCGGAGTCGGTTGTTTTGGCCGGAGTCGGAGTCGGTTAAAACTTTGACCGATTCCGACTCCGTCTGGCAGTGTTGGCACGTTATGGGCAATGGCTCGTACTTTCAGAAGTATTTTTAATGGATCACCAATGGCGATGACTGCATAATTTGAAGTCTTCGAATTTTTCACAAGTTTATTTTCCAATACCATGAATTTTACTAATAATCTGTGTATTTAGTATTACCATGGACTAACGCCACGGAAAAAAAAAAATTTAGAGACAATCCTTATCAAGGAGTCTTCTACGCGTCGCAGGTCAAAAAATTGCCACTCAAGGAAATTTTTGCTGACCAGATCATTAGAATCGGTAGAAATTGGTAACCCAATCCGGTTAAAGCAATTTAAGTTTGTCAAGCGAGTTAAGTGTTCCCTTCTTTTGTAGTTTATATTACTTTCCACAAAAATGGATTTATTACTTGAAGCTCGACAAACCACTACCACACTTTTACATAATATTCATCGAGGAAATCGAAAAAGAACGTATCATCTATCTTCTTACTGGTAAAATGATTTAAAGAACCAATACAAACTATGTGTACATTTCAAGGAGGCTGCTCTAACCCTATTTCCTGGAGTGATGAAAAGTTACGATCTGTCGGGGGGGGTCATTCGGCCCTTCGTCTCGGCTGCATAAGAGCTACAACAAAAACTTTTTGTATTTTTAGGTCAACAATGAACTATATTTTGTAATTTTGGTGACTTGGTGTACTTTTCTTCAGGTCAAATGACGTCATAAAAATAAATATAGCTAAACATGATATTTTGGAAACATGCATTACTCGGAAACTATGGCAGCTTAGAGGAATCCGAAAAAAGGACTGGAGAGCAATTTTAATTGTCTTTCGCATGTCCCATCAGATTGAACCTATGTCATACGGTTTGGCTGTTAGGTGGTCAATAAATGCTTAAAACTGTGTTTTTAGCAAAGTTTGTTCGTAATAGTTTTATCTCAATATAGAGCACTATTTTTGATACCATCGTGTTTTCTCTTCGTCATTGGGTTTCAAATCATCAAATTTGTCAATTTAAAATTTGACGGTCAGGTAAGGTTTCAAGGTTGACTAAGTAGGTCAAACTGCATATCAAAAGATGCGTATTGACAAGACAAAACGTTTTGAGACCCATTACGAGTCTCTTATATTGTCGTGTTCACGAGTTATTGATAAAAAAGGTGTTCGTGACCTTGGAGTTGACTTTGCAAAAGGTCATTTACTAAAATTGATCCTCTTATCAAGAAGGCCTGAGATTGACATGATACTGAATAATTTGTATTGTGTATTGTGTTTAACATTGTTTTTATTTTTCACATATATTTATGTTCGAAGGTTAGATTTGACCTGGCATTCAGAGTCATCAAATATTAGATATCGCCCTGAACTTTTTCAAACATATTTATTTGTTCTGTTTTCTCTTACATTATGTTTCCGGTTTTTCAAATTCAGAAAAATAACTTCGTTACATTTTATAAAACAAAACAGTTTTTTCAAAAAAATTTGGATTTCAAAATTTAAATTTGAAATTTCGAGATTAGCCATTGAAAGAACAATCAAGTGCTCTATCGATGTGTGTTTATGCTACAAGTCCTTCAATTATACAAACTCTCACGAGTGCCTACCATGCAAAGATTTTATGTTCAAAACGCGAACACGCCCTAAAACGGTTTGGACCCCTCCTAATGGTTATTTGAAAAAAGTACACCATTCGATGCGCAATTGAACGTTAGGGAAGTCAGCAGTTTGAAAGTTCTGGGTTGATATGAATGCAACTGTACGCGAAAACTCAAGGGGGCCGATTCGGCCCCCGCCGACAAGTAATTAGGGATTAAGGGAAATATCCATTTTACCACAAAAATGGAGTCATCACTGAAATTCGAGCAAACGCGAACCAAAATTATTGTAAAAATAGTCACATTGCATATAAACTTCCCTTTCGAAAATACTTTGCAATTTAAAGTTATAAGCTGTTCCAAGCTTTTTAACGCCCGGTATTGCAATCGGTGACTTTCAGTTACTGTAGGTCCTTATCAACTGGGGCATTTCCCCTTTTTTAAATTAATTAATTGGAAAATGTTATTTTGTTCTCTACTAATTGTTGTGATTTTATGTCGTAGAATCCTTTCTATATATAATAACAACTGAGCGCGAAACAGGTGACAAATTAGAGTTAACGATGCGCTTTATATGGCGGCTCTCTTTTTTTTAGTGTTGCGGCCACAATTTCTATAAAATTTCTGTAATTTATTTTGAACATTAGGAATTTGATAAGTTGTTTATTGGTTTGCTTATAAACTAGCTTTATGTAATCATGAAAGTGAATAGTCATTTTCCCTCAACAAATAACAAACAATAAAACAACGGGAGTCGGGAAATTTAGAGCAGAAGCCATCGATTGCATGCGGACAACGTACCTGATCACCCATTGTATAGTGTCGGGGATTTGTTTCACGGACATTGCCAGCGTTGAATAAATTTTGAAACACCGGCGCCAGATACGGCGCTTCAATAGTGATGGACAATAAGTAAACTGGTTCATGAGTGTCAAATGAAGTATATGTACTTGTGTCAGAGGTAGGAACGTTGTCATAAAAGTGAGGGGGCCGCGAAACTTCATCTCGTCTTGGGGGAACTCGATCCCATTCACGGATTTCTATGCGTTTTGAGTCCTTTGTCTCGCAGGTCTTGTTGCCTATAATTTTTATAATGAATTAAAATTGTTGATTTTAGACACACATTGAACAAAAAGTGAGGGGGCCATGGCCCCGGGCGGCCCCGGTTTCACTACGCCTCTTTTACATTGTTGTTTGATTGTTAAAAAAAAACTATTAGTAAGGAAATAATTTTATTAATTCTTAAATCTAAGAATTTAAATTCATTGCTATACCACACAGGAAGATAAGAAATTGTTGTAACAAAAAAGCTTAATTTATTTCCTTAAGCGTTTCCACACTTTTCACCCGACGGTACTTGGCAGTTACAACTTTCGGTCTTATCAAACTGGGGTTTTCCCGTATTGCTACTACGCAATGAGATTGAAAATACTATTTTTGCGTTCTGCTTGTTTCGATTATTATTGCCATGGATTCTCTACACGAAGCCATGCATTAAACAATGCGTGAAACTTAAATTTCATGCTCATTTGCTACATGTATCGTCATTTTTTTCCGCATAAAAATGGTGTTGCAAGACATCAATAAAATGTTCTTACTCCCATATAACCTACTTATTTGTTTCTGAAAAGGTGATGAATTTATAGACCATTGCGTATATACGATTTGCGGAAGATATCTACAACCGAGTTCAAGAAATAAAGGCAAATTTTGGGATGGCGTTAGATTCAGGCTATCCAGCGGGGCCTTGAATTGAAGGTCGGAGTCGATCTCGGAGTCGGAGTCGGAGTCGGAGGGTCGGAGTCGGAGTCACCTGACAACCGACCGACTCCGCAGCCCTGATTATTTCTGACATCGAAGCTCGAACACTGGACAGGAATCGTGTGACCCAGGATTCTGACTCAGCACAAAACTCTCAGCGAAGGACTCTAATTTCAGAAATGCATGCACCCAAAAGGTTCTGATTATGCACAAACCATAATCCTCGCCCGGGTTGGGTTGTCAGTGCGTGTCCAGGTAGGGGGATAGGGGGATACGACCCCCTTGCGTTTCCCCCTTAATTGAGCTAGAGCTTCTATTAAAATACGAGCGTGTTGCCTGTGACGAGAGGAAGTCTTTGACACCAGATTTTAAGGTCCTGGGTTAATAGGTGACCTCTGAGGTCATGTCAGTGACCCAAATGTCATAAATAGTAAATGTGTGAAAATTGAATAATGATCGAACCAAAATGGTGCAGGAACATCTTAATATGCTTAATACATACAAAATTTGAAATTAGCGTCACAAAATTACTTTGGAAGTGCCAAATTCCAAAAAGGTCATGTCAGGTCGTCTGACGTCAGTGACTGGTTGACTGTGGTTTCTTGGATGAGTGCAATGACACCTTAGATGGATAACTATATTATGATATTAGTATGCGTATTTAAATGGAATCCTCGAATAAACTCTTGCCTTATCATTCAAGCGAGTTGTCACAACTGTTATAAGAAAGGCACAGATAGCTCATAAAAAATGAGATGTTTTGAGTAAAACAGTTCTCCAGCAAGCGGAATCCATCAAGTGAGAGAAGAGACGGCTTGGGGCAACGAGGTGTCCCGTGATGGACCCACACCCCAATACCCCCACTGCGCACACATTCGGTGACGGCAGAGATTTGAACACATTCCTGAGCGCGTACTTTGTCTTCCTGTACACAACTTACGTTCCACTTGTTATCGAGAAGTTAATAGTTGGTGTCATAGCTTTGTATAAAGCAAGTTCATTTTGATGACTATATATCGCTATAGCGAAGACTCGGGATGGAGTTTTTTGCAAATATGTCTCGCGGGAAGATTTTGGTGTGATATCTTTGGCCGCCTCCCCCCTCAAATACTGTCAATAGATCTCGAGAGTGTGGTCTAGTGGTTGAGTCCGACGTTGAGATGCATGGTGCACAGTTGTGATGCCTTCGCGTATGAGATGCCTACGAGATTATAACAGGTCAGTGCTAGGTCAACAAATCTCAGCAGGAAGCCACAAACTGTACACTACACTGAAAAACTACCTATACGATGCATATGCTTCACCACTGATGAACAATAAAACATTATCGAGGTAAATTATGAGCGACTATGTATCTTAAGGCATCTGTAGATTATCGGTGGACGCCAGCTGCACCTGACATGACCTTGGGAAACAGGTCATAGATCATGGGTCATGAAAGTTGGAAGTTCGAATTTTTAGAGTGTGTCAAAATGTTTCAAAGTAGGTTACTGAAAGTTTCATCGCGATCGGTTAGTCAGTGATCACTACCTAAGTTATTTTGGAAAAACCGAGGGGGATGGCATCCACCCTCTTACCCGGGCGAGGGTTAACCCGGCATTGACTGGGGTCTGATCTGAAGAACACCATTGACTGGGGGGGGGGGGCGTTAAATGCCCCCTGGTTATCTTCCGAACCAATGATCGCAGCGAGACGCACAATGCGGCATTCATTTTTTTCGTTGAGACGAATCTAAAGCAAATTCGAAAATCTTAATTTGAGGTCACGTGTCAGGTCACGGGCAGGTCAAAGATCAAAATAAATGTTTGTTCGTGTATGAGCCATACTTTCCATCCAAAGCATTCGGTTGCGACCATAATCACCCAAAGTGCTCTTAAACATGATACACATCCTGTATGATTGAAAATGAGATTTTTGAGAAAGATCAAAGGTCAAAGTCAGGTCACAAAAGGTCACTATGCGCAAAATATCTACGAAAGTTATGCATCGCATGTTTTATGGATCATTGTATGCGTGGAAAGCGATAGTGATACTCATTTAATCACCAAACTGCATAAATATGAAGTAAATGTCAAGTTAAGGTCAAAGTAAGGTCAGAAAATATAATTTTTTTTAATTGATAAATATAAACCAAAAAGGCATGTTTCTAGACCAGTTTTGTCTCAGAAATACAGTGCTGTCATTATTTTTTTCTGTATCTTGTCAACAAAATCCAAAAAACGAAATTTCAAAATATGACGTCACGAGTTACCAGCACTGTAAATGTGATCACTCAGTCTCAAAATTAAAGATATCACTTTGAAATTTGGTATGAAAGTTTGTCACGTTCGGTTCGCGTAGTTGTGCTCTACTTTGTACAGAGCATTAATGTTTGCTGGATTGTCATATGCTCTGTGCTTACATTTCTTCCGGGGCTTGCTATTTCGCTCGCCTCTAGCCTTTGAGCCATTATATTTTGAGTAGGTGTGTAACATCATGTGCTCATATTAATAATAAAATATTGGTAAAAATTTGTTGTGGTTCATAAAATATCCGCCAATATTATTACCCACAAGAGCAAGTCAGGAAATATATAAAATAATTTTTTTCCCGGGAGGAGAATTGCCATTTGCTCATTATCAAATCCATATATAAGTATTCCGTCTTGGCATATTCTTCAGTGTTCTGCCCGATGTGCATTTTGCCGTGTATTGTGCTCCTCGCCTTTGTACGGTATGTTGAAGTTTGCACTTTATTCTGATGTGCCAATAAACGCGCTCCAATAGTATGTTTGACCGTCATCTTAAATTCGGCTCTTTTCTATTATCTTAAAAAAATTATCAACGAAATTTCTTCATTTTCTCACAGAAGACGTGAAATTGATGTAGAATAAGGTACCCGAAGTTTCACGTTGATAGCGATAATTATTTTTTAGTTATGACGAAAAAACGGCAGGGGGCGTTAAACGCCCCCAGTCAATGCCGGGTTAAATCGGTGCTTGAACACTATTGGACGTAGAAGGCTAAAACGGACACCACCTTGTAGGGGAATGCACCGTCTTTAAATTATATGTGTTTGATAACGCAATTTGATCAATATTTTGACCTTTGGCAGGCATTGAAACTGAAATTAAGTATTTTTGTTAATGTTATTGGACCGCAGTTATTAGTTGGACCG
>VOPJ01009540.1:0-24177 GCA_014673585.1 Semibalanus balanoides
GAGTGCTGTAGTCTGAGCTGAGGAAGCGCTTGGTTGGTCTAAGATGGCGTTTGCAAGGTCTGAGGGGACCTCGGGCCGTTCTCAAACACAGACGTCTTGTCCAATTCAAGGGGCCCAAATGGCCCAAGGGGGTCCCTAGTGACCCTAGAGACCCCCTTGGCTACGCCTCTGCAGGCGTAATGTTCACATTCGAAAATGTTTGGGAGGAATGCCTCCCGCTGGGGGGGGGGGGACCCGTCCCCCTCGTCCCGTCCCGCTTTCGACGCCCATGTCGTATGCTAAATATAGGACATATTCATGGGTTCTTACAGGAAATGTGTCTACTGACCCTGCTTATTAAGGGGCTTTGACACAGGTTTATAGAACATAATTTTCTGAATCGAACCATGCCTTTCATTTATCCAGATTTACACTAGTTGCTGATACATTCCAAAGACCCCAGGAACTAGCTGGTAGCAAAAAGTTGTGTAGACCCCAGAAGGCTTACCTTACCACTATTAGAAGCATTGCTAATATCGGAATATCCATTCCAATTTGCTTGCATATCGTTTGCGTCGGCCAAAGGCATTTCAACAAAACAGCTTGTGAGCGCTGACAGCAGCAGCCGAACAGAACCTTGACGGCCATTTTGGTTTTCGACGGTTTGCTAACATTTTTCGTATTGATATTTGATTGTTTATTGTCTTAGGTACGCCGTTTTACATGCATCTTCTTCCGTCTGATTACCTTCACTATTGTGGCGATCGTTTTACAGATATCGATCGAAACAAGAAATAGTCAAGGGACAATATAAGACAGGGCTTCTGAGTTTGAACTGGTTTCGCGGCCAAATAGCAGCCCAAAATAAGTATTTTTGTTTCACTACAAAACACAAACTATCCGGATCAGTTTTGAAGAGGAACTCGAAACTGGAATAAAAAATAGCAAGTCATCAACTTGTTTCATCCCGTGAAGGATTATCCCTGATCACTTCGCGTCTGCGTGTGGTTGCCGTGTAAAGCAAGGTTTTACAAAACGCGTCGAATCGGCAGGAAAACGGTAGGATCTGTAGGCAAAATTTTGAAGTACAAAAGCTATTGGGTTGTTTCTTGTCGATTTAACACGTTTTGTAAAGATTGTGTTTTTTACGTTATTGTTTACAAGTTAACCCGCGCACTGCAGGGGGTTCGCGCCGAACACGAACTGCAGGGGGGGTTGATTTCCGCCCCCGTGAGATCTCCAACCTAACGCAACGTAAGCGACAAGCGGAAAACGGCATTGGATAGCTCTAAGGCAAGCTCTATCGAAAGTTTTCAGTCTTTTTCTTGGAATCACGGTCAACAATTTGAGGTCACCGTGGTCACCAAAGGGTCAGATTTTTCCGGTTTTTGGAACTCATTTAGGACTCTTTATCGCAAGAAGCTCCCCGATTATCCGGAAACTATGAATAGCTAGGAGCAAACAATTAGAAGGCAATCGATAGCTATTTAATTTGGCAATCGCACCCAGGTCTAAAATTGAGCTCAGATTAATAGTTTAGGCTCCAGAGGTCATGAGGTCAAAAATACTGTTTTTGATGCAAAACAGTTTTTCGTGAATAGCATGTCACCTAAGAAAGATAGGGAAAACATTTTGACGCCATCGTGTTTGTCTCATTGATGCGCTTTGAAACATATATACGGTTGACCTGGTAAGGTCAACTTTCAAAATTTGACCTCAGGTCATGAGGTCATTTGGTGACCACAGGTTAGGTTATGTTTGCATATGGGGCAACGCGGCCGGACGAGAACGACACATTGGTGTCAACTAATCGTCTCTATCTTTTTTCTATCAAGAGCTAAATCATATGCTGGATGACCCAGATGACCTCAGATGACTTGTAGAAACATCTAAGCAACAAATTGAGACCTTGAGATTCATGTTAGAAATGGAGCTAAAATAAGCATGATTCTGGATAGAATTAAGCCTGATCCAATGCATATTGTTCCTCGATAAGGAAGGCATTTGTTTATTTTCCCATTCACTTATAAATGGGGAAGGTCAGGAAATTGACCTGACCTTTGGGTCACCGATGCGAAAAATCCGAGATGATTGAATTGTAGGTCTGATTTCTGATGAATCCTGCAAGTTTTCAAACTTTCGAAAAAGAACTGTGGCTTTGGCACGCAACGCAACATGTTTGAAGGTGAAGGTCACTTGACATGGACTTTGTGAACCTTGACCTGAGATGACCTCAAGTAAAACTTTTCCAAAGTGTGGTGTAATTGATGCCCACATACAAGGTGTACAGGAAAAATTTTTGGCGGCGCTGCGCGCCGCCGTTTTTGCGCTTACTCCTGAAAAACCTGAGGGGGGGCGGAATCAAACCCCCACTGCAGTGCGCGGGTTAAGGTCAACAACAACACGCGAGCACGAAACCATTGATTTGATTGCGCCGTCAACATAGCTCGAAGAAGATTGGCTATGGCACCGCTCTGTTCCTAAGGTTCTGCTCAATCGACCCATCTTTAATTTGTACTATTGAGAACCCTATAAGTGTTGTAGAAGAATGATTTTATGGGAAATTGTTACTTAATTAGCCTATTTGTATATAATTGTATATAATGTATCACAGATAACAAGAGACCTGGATTGGACACGCAACTCTCGGCCTCTTATGTTAAGCACAGCAGTTAATGACGGTGCTGGACTCGGATTTGCACGAGCCGAGACATAAAGGTGTATCAACTTACCAGCTTCGTTTCCAATTTTGGCTCTAAAATAAGAGGCCGAAAATGTCATGTCCAATCCCTGTCTCTTGTTATCTGTAAATGTATATAAATTGACTCTGGTCGTTTCGGCTAAGATCCAACGCAGCGTCTAAATACAATGTGAGGAACTTATTGAACACGATGTGCTCTGGAAGAAAAATTGAACGAATAAGAAAATGAGCATAGCGTGAACTCCTCGAAGCGTATGGTTGTGGTGTTACAGCTCTTCGAAGTTAGGCGACCACACATTTTTACCCTGATTTTTTATTCAATTTTCCGTCTTTACGCTGAGCTATTCATATTCTATTCTGAGCTATTCATACGAGTAAAGTAAATACATTTTACTTTTGAGGGTAGCAAACGAAAGTTCAACTAATTTCGAACATTTTGACGCCAAATTTGTCAAGATTTGATTTTAAAGGGAATATAGACCTTTTACATAAGTTTTTAACTGAGATAGCCAGATTGTCGGTTGTGCTGAGAAACCCCCAAATCCGAATTTTTTTCCCTCCAAGCGACCTAGTTGCTGAGTTTTCCATTGCAAAAACCGTTTGGTCATAAGTGGTCATATTTCAACGTCCACAAATCCCGCTGCGTTTCGCATACGTCCATCAGTAGTTAACTCCAATGTGATTGCACCGCAACTTTTCGCTTTTTGAACCGTCCGCCCAGTATTTGTCAGTTACCTTCGTCCGCCCCGACCGCCACCGGACGGTCCGGTCAAGGCGCTCGGCACACTAGTGGTTCACGAATGCGTGCCCACCCACGTCCTCCTTGGCGGCGAGCTAGCGCGGTCGACCCAGCCAGTCGCGTTTCACGCCTACCGGTGACGCCATCGTGCGGTGCGGCACAGCAAGCTGTCACTGGGCGGGCGCAAAGTTTGCCGTTCGAAATGCGCTCCTTGGTGACGACACAACTGCTTTGGTGACGCAAGATTGGTGTGACGTCACCATGTAAACATATTACTATAATTTCAAAATTACAACAAATTCTGACTTTTTTCGCAAATGAATGCCATGGGAGGACCGTAATCAGGCATTCTTCTCCATTCATCTACATACTTTTCCCAAGGTGTCTATATTCCCTTAAACTAGACGCGTCTAAATGTTTATTACACCAGCTGTCGGCAAAACTGGTCCCAGACTCCGAAACCCTGTCATAAGTGAAAATTAAGCTACAGGCTCTGTGGCCGAGACTATGGGCGCGAATTGACCATGAGTTGTCGGCGCGCCCAAAAACCATAATAAACAAACAAGGGCTCCAGACTTAATGTGAATATGGTCTTATTCAACAGTCATACCAATAGCTTGTTACCGTAAAAAATCAAAACAGTAGACCCACTCCCTTTATGCTATGCGATTCCTTTGAATAAGATGACCTCCCTGACCTCGTGCTGCGCCCCGAGGGACTCGTGTGGAATGCTGTCCCGTCACCGTCTGGCCGGCGCGGCGTCCAGTGTTGCTGACACGCTGCTAACACTGCAGTGACGTCATACTGGCACGGCAGAGACACGGCACTGGCACTAACCGCTCAATGGCACAACACGGGCCCAGTGACGACATTGCAGTGATAGCGCTGATAGACACGGCACTGGCATGGCAGCGGGCAGCGGTGTTGCAATGACACCACACTGGCACCGCTGTGGCACCGCGATGGCACTGCACGGTTACTGGCACGGCCCTGCTGGCACGGCCCTGCTGGCACGCCTGCGCTCCACTTCCGGTCCAGCTGGCAGGCACGGCCAGCGGCGAGCGACCCCCCCCCCCCCACGCTACTGATCGGTCCCCTGGGCTGGGCAGGGGTCTGTGGCCGAGGCTGGCTCCCAGGCGGACCTCTAGGGGCTCCTCCCATCTCGCGGCGGCGCCCGCTCTGCAATAGCCGCCCCCGCATGGCTGTGAAGGCGTCATATCGCTGGGGCACGCCTCAGGGGACGCTCGCATGGACCCGTCTGAACGGTTTGGCTGGCAGGCAGCTGTTGGGCGGAGCAGGTCTTACTGACGTGGAAGATCAGGAAGATCAGGAGCGGAGATCGCTGAAGACTTCCAGTGCAATTTGCTTGTTTGAAATATAATTAGAATGCGCTTGTCAAATTTGCCTCAGGGTTCCGTTCTGTGACCGTTATTATTCATCATATATAGGTATCATTGTCAATGATCTTCTCAATACATGCAACAACGCCAGTTGCTTACTTCATGCCGATGATGCTGCTCTTTTCTTCGAAAGCAATAATGCAACACACCTAAGGCAATCATAAATGAAGAGCTTCCAAAAATATATAAGTGGTTACAAATGAATAAGCTCTCACTAGATACTGAAACCCCTTAAGCTAAAGTAATTTAATAAGATCACAAATGCGGATGCTGCTATAAATGATCAAATCAAATTTGTTGATTCAGTGAAGTATCTCGGTGTACACATAGACAACAAACTCTCTTGGCGCTATCATATCAATCACCTTGCAAACATCATCAACCGTAACTCAAGGATTCTTTACCGTTCGAAATTCGTGCTTGGGCGGAAACAAATACTTTTACTGTACTACTGTTATATTACCATATATTAATTATTGTTGGATTGTTTGGGCCATAGTTTCACGAACGAACTATGGTAACGAACTAATTCACGAACGAACTAACCACTGCCCGAATGAATGTGTGAAAGCATGATGCTGACTTCAGCAGCGGTGACTACTTTTCACCCTCTTTAGATGTAGCTTAACGTACATAACACATTAACACATCTCCCTCTTCGTTTGCTTGTTTAAGTTTGCTTTCCATTTCTTAGCTGGGAGTGCCGCGGCTTTTGTGATCGAGGGAGGGGGCACTTCTGGGTCGTCAGCTCATGGCGTAGCGGTGTATTTGGAGAACAATTGCATTGCTCTCTGCTATGGGAATATCCCAATTAACTTGACACACATGGCTTAATGGTCTTTACACAACCATCAGTAAACGATTTATATAACTGATTTAAAACCATCACTTCTGAATACGAAGAGGCATTTAGACAAATGACCGTAATGTCTCATCAGGTTGTTTTGCTGCTGGCGGGCGTCGCGACGCGTCCGACATTAATGTTGTCTCCGTCTCTGGTGCTGCTGTCGGTGTCATGCCAGGCCTGCTTCCGTGGTGAGACGGTCCGACATTACTGTTGTCTCCGTCTCTGGTGCTGCTGTCGGTGTCGTGCCAGGCCTGCTTCCGTGGCGAGACGGCTTGTCAGCGAGATCCTCACTCACGTCAGCTCTGTATCAGGCTCATGTCTCAGGCTCATAGAGCTCTGTATCAGGCTCATAGAGCTCTGTCTCATTGATGTGACTTCGCCCATTAATGGTTTATCCCGTCGGCGAATTATGCCAAAATACCCCAATAAATAGATTATGCCAAATAAATAAAAAATCAGGCTCATAGAGATCTGTCTCCGGCTCATAGAGCTCTGTCTCTGGCCTGTCTCAGGCCTATCATGGATCTCTGGCTCAGACTTATCATGGATCTCTGGCTCAGACTTATCATGGATCTCTGGCTCAGACTTATCATGGATCTCTGTCTCAGACTTATCATGGATCTTTGTCTCAGACTTATCATGGATCTCTGTATCAGACTTATCATGGATCTTTGTCTCAGACTTATCATGGATCTCTGTCTCAGACTTATCATGGATCTCTGGCTCAGACTTATCATGGATCTATGTCTCAGACTTATCATGGATCTTTGTCTCAGACTTATCATGGATCTCTGTCTCAGACTTATCATGGATCTATGTCTCAGACTTATCATGGGATTCTATGTTCTCAGACCTTATCAATTGGATCTTTGTCTCAGGACTTATCATTTGGATCTCTGTCTTCAGACTTATAATGGATCTCCTGTCTCAGACTTATTTCATGGAATCTCTGTCTCAGGGTGAATCAGGAATCTTTTAGTCTCAGGTGATCATGGATCTTTGTCTCAGGCATGGAGCTATATCTCAGGCTCCTGAAGGGGCTTTGCAGACGGCTGTGTCAGGTCCGTCCGCAACTGCAGCCCCGCCTCTCCTGAGTTTGGCCACTCAGTGTCATCCCAGACTTTCTGCTGGGTTCTCAGAATTTCGTCTCAGATAAGTTAGTTGCAACTCTTCCATGGCGAACTCCTGACGGCGACTTTGAGTGCAGTTTTATTCAGATTAGCTGTAAGTGGTCATGAACCGTGATAAGCTATGGTAACATGCATTATGCATGTGTAAAGGTGTTGGTTGTGCTTCTGAACTTATGAATACGTAATGGTCTCCATTGGTTTAATGACGTAATAGCTCCGTGATCGGTGTTCCCCATGGTTTCATCGGTGTAGTTGGTTGTGAAGGAGTATGGATCCCTGGTGTGCTTTTCGACATTTAATTTCAGCAAAGGCTGGCCGTTTCTACATCTATCGTACCTATGTTGAATCTACAGCTCTGTGACTTATTTTGGGCTGTGCTTTTGTGTGTAACTGTTGTGTCCCGACTGCTGCGACTTCCCGATCAGATGCGGTAGCTCTGGTTACGCTGTATTCGGCACCACGGTGACATCCTCAGCGGCACTGCCCCGCACCCGGTCACGCGAACCCCAGCCCTCGGCTGACTCGGTCCCCAGCCGGAGGCCTGACCGGGCGAGACAACACACGCCAGACAGTGACACTGGTACAGTGTCTGACATAGAAACCTGCGCGATCGGAGACTGTACTAAACGTAACATTCCCTTCCCAACTTGGACAAAATCTTAAACCAAACTGAACAAAATTATTACGGATTCACGCCACACATTTTGCAACGCTCACTAAACCAAGTGTTCAATATTCCACGACATCACCGTACCACTGCGGTTTCACGACTAGACTCGGCCGACTGCGCGTGCGGAAGCTTCCGTGGCCTCCGCTCACAATCGACAGGCTTTCGGGCGCGGGTTTCTTCTCTGGTGCTACTGGCGGAGCGGTGGACACTGGAACTGTCGCTACTGGGAAAGACAGTGGTTCTAACAGATTCACGCGTTACATATCGCTTTTAACAAAACTGCTGTTCGCGCTTGAAAGCCGGCATCAGACGCCTTCTCAGCAAGTTACTTGATGAGCCCGTTTACCGACACTGATCATTTATACGGCTTCCGCAAAAGAAAAGCGCTAGACAGTTTGGTGAGGTTTTCTAAGGGATTTTCACGAGCACTCGGTCAACCGACACTGATATCCGACGGAACTGCGCGCCGCCGGTGGGGTCAGGCGTAGCGTTTCCCGGCCTCACTGTAACGCTGTTTCTCCTGCTGCCGGCAGGCCGGCCAGGCGCTGGCTCAGGACGTGTCACGGCCGGCATCTTGGTGCGCAGCTGCCGCCGCAGAGCCAGCTCAGCAGGGGCCTAACACCAGTGGCGGGGTGAGGCGTAGTCCGATACGCCAGCAGAAACGTCCTGCAGACTGGACGGCCAGTTCCGTCCCTCCACCACGGCTGTCCTGATGGCCTTCAGCAAGAGTCCCCGGTTCTGGCCATCGACCAGTCCGTTTGCCTGCGGCCAGAGTTGGCGTCACCGTCAGATGCGGAATCCACACATCCTTGCAGAAGTCTCCGAACTCTGCCGAAGTGAGATTGCGGGCGTTATCGGTAGTCAGAGACAGGGGAAAGCCGTGACTAGCGAATATCTTCTCGAGTCGAACAGTAACATCTCGTGTTGTGGTTGAACACATCGTTTCAACTTCCACCCATCTCGAATACTTGTCGACGAGAACCAGCAAATCTCCACACCAGGGAAGGGCCGCACAAAGGTCAGTTCAGGTCCTCCCAAGGTCTGCGTTGGAGGCTCTGTGGTAAAGATCGGCTCAGGTGGGTTCCCTGCAGAGACAATCTGACAAGCGTGACACGACCTCACTTCAGCCGCTCTGCATCCACATCCACCCCAGGCACCACACCGCTAATTTCTGAGCTTCTGTTTTTGTGCGGAAATACCCTGGTGACCCTCATGGCCAGCTTCCAGAACTTTCCCAAACGCAGCGTCTTTGGAACAACAAGCCCGGGTTTCCGCGCAGCAACATGTCATCAAAGACAGATAGTTCTTGCCACAGCTCCTGTAAGGCCCTGGACAGTCTAAGTTTTCTTACCGTTCCGGCAGTACTCTCATTACCGATTGCAGCTCATCATCTCTTTTGCGGTTCTCTCTGGATGTCGCTCTTTGCTGCTAGCGCGCGGCAGGCACGGCGTCAGACCACGAAACGTTGCGGTAGTGGTCGTCGCCGTCGGTAAGCAGCTGCCGCCGTCTGCGTCAGCCTGCCTGAAACAGTCCAGCGATGTTTTCCGCGGCCCAGGAATATGCTTCACCGTAACGATACGCTGCAGGCGGAGCACGCCACCTCTCTACTCTGGTGGTGGTTTGACGCAGGTGAGAAAATCGTCTGAAGGGCGCTTTAATGGATCGGTGAGTAGCTCAAAATCAATGCCATACAGAATACAGATGAAACGTTCACACCCCATACTACAGCCAGGGCTAACGTTCTGTTTGGCGAATACGGCGCTCGACATCAACTTAAGCTCCGCTGGCATACTACTGGCTGGAAACGCGCCTGTTGCGGTGTCTCTGGAGCGGACTGCACCTAACCCCAGGGACTCGCGTCCACACGAGCTGAGTTTTTCTGCCTGTCTGGGAAGTAGGCGAGAAGTTTTGTTAGCCATGCCTCCGCTTGAGATCATCGAAAGCGTCTCTCTCGGGCTTCTCCCACTTCCATGCCACCCCCGACTTGGTCAGATCACGGAGGGGCGCCGAAACTGTGGACAGATCAGGTAGAAAACGACCTAAAAACGTGACCAGACCGAGAAACGAACGCACTTCAGAAGCGGTCCGCGGCTCTCTGGCATTCAAGACCGCAGCGACTTTGTCATCGGTCGCTGTAACTCCGACCCTGCTGAGACGGTGTCCCATGAACGTCGTCAGCTCAAGTCATGCCGAACTACATCTTCTCCCCGTTCAAGCTTCAGGCCAGCATCCTGCAAACGACGAAGAACCGCGTCCAGCCGTTGGTCATGCTGCTCCGCTGTAGCGCTGTACACAATAATGTCATCAGCGATATTCCGAACTCCCTCGCACCCCTCCAACAGCTGCTGGATCACCCGCTGATGCATCTCTGGTGCACACGAGATACCGAACAACAAACGTTTGTAACGGTACAGCCCTTTGTGTGTGACAAAGGTGGTGATGCCCCGCGACGCCTCATCCAGCTCGATCTGGTGGAAGGACTGAGCCAGGTCTAGCTTAGAAAACATGTTAGCGCCCGTCATCTCATGCAAGATGTCATCCAACGTTGGCATCGGATGTCGTTCTACTGATTCACAGCCTGTTGCCGCTCTATCGACAACACAGTCTGATATCCCCGTTCTTCTTCGGAGCAATACCAAACCAGAAGGTGATACACACGGGTCGGACCAACACCTTCTCAATAATGTCCTGTTCCAGCAGCTCCTCCAGTCTTCGCTCACGGGGCCCTGGGAGGAGGACGGATCTTCCGGACCTTCTGGGCGACGTGGACGTCTGGATCGATCGGCACAGTCGCTGGAAGTCGGCTTCTAGCTTGCCAAGTGCCCTGAACGGAGCGGAAGATATCTGTTAGCAGGATGGCCGTTGTGGTGACACGTCTGACCTGGGGCCCAACACGGAGACGGCCAGCTCCTCAGACGTTTCCTTTCCCAGCAGAGACTGATGTGACCCAGGGATTACATGGAACACGGTCTGCACTGTGTTATCACGAAATGTGACACAAGTCTTGAACTGGCCAATGACAATCATCGGTTTTCCGGACCCATATGCGTACAACTTGTTACGATTCGGCAACAGCCGCTTACTTTCGAACGTTCTTGAATAGAGACTTCGTCATTTATCGTTGCAGGTGGCGCCCCGAGTCAACAAGCCAAGTCGAACGACGGTCACTTACTTGCACAGGATACGTTCCGTCGCGATCTGCAGCAGCGAGGCGGAAGACGTGGTCCTCGTGGTCCGACGTTACAAGGCGAACTTGCCTTCGACCTGTTCGGGATCGGTCACCACTGCGACACACCCTCTGGTAATGACCTACCCTGCCACAACCATGACATTTCTTGTTTCTGGCAAAACAGTCCTCGGAATCGTGATAGCCTTTGCCACAACGGAAGCATTTTGTCCTACCGTCTGACTGATTCGAAGCTCTGGTGGGCGACCTCCGGCCGGACCGGTTGGAGGCGACGGCACGTGCAGCTTGGTCCTCCGCGGCACGATCCTCCATCAGCTCGGCTTGTCTGTCGGCATCTTCCATGGACCTCGCGAACGTCAGCGCCGACTCCAGCGTCAGACACTGTTCCCTGAGCAGATGGCATCGTAAGCGGTGGCTCGAACACTTGTCTACAATCTGATCTCTGACCATTTCATCCTGAAGGGAACCATACCCGCATGTCTTTACGAGGCCTCGGAGCCTGGTTGCAAAAAGATCCACGGTCTCTCCCGATCTCTGAGCTTCTTTACGGAACACATGTCTCTCGTAAATTACGTTCCTCTTCGGCAAGAACTGTTTATCGAAAACATCAAACACTTCCTGCAATGTTTCAACCTTGACACTTGCGTCCACAACAGAGTGAAACACTTCCTGCAGATCAAATCCACCAACATGCAACAGAACTGCTATCTTCCGAGACTCAGATGTGATGCCCGAGGCCGCAATGTAATACTCAAACGAGCGCTTCCAACTGTCCCACTTACATGGCTCGGCCAGATTGAACGGCGCAGCGGGCGCCAGGTCCGATCCATGGTGATCGTACCCGTACCAGTCAGACGACGTTACACCAAAGCGGCGCACACTCTGGGGCAGTGGAAGGCTTCAATCCTCGTCGCAATGGTTGTGTCCCGACTGCTGCGACTCCCGAGTCAGATGCAGTAGCTTTGGTACGCTTGTATTCGGTCCCAGCCACGGGTGACATTCCTCACGGCACTCCCCGCACTGCGGTCCACGCGACCCAGCCTTTCGCGACTCGTTCTCCCGCCGAGGCACTGACAGGCGAGACACACACGCCAGACACGTACACTGGTACAGTGTGTCTTGACATAGAAACCTGCCTCGCAGATCGGAGACTGTACTAACACGTAACAGACACCTGTTGCGTAAAATCACAAATCATGAACACAATCGACCTTACCTTATAGCAACTATATACATTTGACGCATAGTACATAATTGTAGAATTACCCAGGGGGTTTTCTCTGTGTTCGTGGGTCAATAGTTCCAATAGGGAAGCCTTGATTTGCTAGCATTCGACCTTGCGTGACGTTCCACTGTTGTCACTGGGATCCTGAAGAGCGATGGGTAACGTTCTCAAACGAAAGCAAAACGCGCGGCCGATTGGCAAGATTGTACAATGTTGGCAGTGATTTGGCTAGGAAGATTTTTAGGGACTGGAGTTCTTTTATTTTGTTTGTATGTGATCTGAAGTTATTTAGGTTATCAATCATAGGAATTATTCAAAAGTAATCTAACGACAAAGGCCCATCAGACCGACAGAGGGCCCCCTCAGACAGACAGACAGAGGGCCTCCCATAATTGACAAAGGGCCCCTCAGACCAACAGAGGATCTCTCAGACCGACAGAGAAACCCTCAGACCGATATAGGGCCCCTCATACCGACCGAGGCCCCCTAATACCAACAGAGGGCACATCAGCAGATTGAGGGCCCTTCAGGCAGATCGAGGGTCACTCATGCCGACTGAGGGCCTCTTCATGCCAACCAAGGGCTCACTTATGCCAACCGAGAGGTGCGTGGGGGATGTTTGTCGACCGAGGGCCCCCTCAGACCGAGAGGGCCCCTCCAGGTCGACCGAGGACTCCTCAGGTCGACCGAGGGCCCCTCAGACCGACAGCTAGGGCCCCTCAGGCCATACAGAAGGTTCCTTATGCCGACATAGGGCCACATCAGGTTGACAGAGGGGACACTCAGACCGATAGNGCGACTCGAACACAGGCTGCCACTACTGGGATAGGTCAGAAGACCAGCGCTCTCCCAACTGAGCTACAAGGGCGGACAACAAGGGCGGATTTAACCTTCATGACCTCGTTTGACCTTTAACCCGCGCACTGCAGGGGGTTCGCGCCGAACACGAACTGCAGGGGGGGTTGATTTCCACCCCCCGTGAGTTCTCCAAAACTACGCAACGTAGCGACAAGCAGAAAATGGCATTAGATAGCTCTAGGCAAGCTCTATTCAAAGTATTTAGTTTTTTTCTCGGATCAGGTCACAATTGAGGTCACCAGTGGTCACCAAAGGTCAGATTTTCCGGTTTTAGGACTCTTTTAAGGACTCTTTTCCAGAAACCCCGATTATCTTACGGACTATGAATAGCTAGGAGCAAACCAGATTGCAAAGAGGCCAATCGATTATAGCTGGGGCATTCCACGAACATTTCGACCATTTTGTGATCACCAAATTACCACCCTCATCTCCCACTTTTTGTTTCAAAATTGGTGTATAGGGGTTATCTTGGTCCTTTGAATTCAAGCTGCCAGAACATATCTAGGTCAATCTGACCTCAGTTATCAAGTATAGCACTCGGGACACTTTTGCAGGGTCACGTTGCAGAGGTGTTTTCGGAAGCCGAAAGACTGCATTTGACTAAACCAAATGTTAAAAATACTTGTATGGATGAGTGCACAATGAAACGAAGTTATTTAACGGATTTTTTTTGCGTGACCTTAAACGACCTTGACCACGTGACCTTGTGACCTTTTTTTCGATGACCTCGTGTGACCTCGGGTACACCTCTGATTGGTCAATTCCACCTCTAAAATACTTGGTCAAATTCTTGCTAACAATGCAACAAATAAAAAAAGGTGACGGTTTTTCCTCCTAATTCCATATTTTTCATCTATATATTGTGCTGTTGTCGAATTACCCCCAGGGCCGGAGGGTAACGGCAAATATCTGGCCAAGCTATGAGACAGATTTCGGACGGGTTCTTCACATTGATCTGGCGTGGGTCTAAGACGGTGCCGTATATAATTTTATACACTTTGGTCTAATCTGAGCCAAGCAAATTGAACACCAAAAAACCACCCCAAACCACCAACAATCGTTGCCAGACGACATCATGCTCCAAACCTATGGGACTGATTTGGACAGTATCTTAACCATTTGATCCAGCATGGTTCAAAACGTTGTGGATACGAGTTTTATCTACTTTTGGTTTAATCTAAGTGGACAAAATTAGAACCACAAAAAGTCCAAAAAACGTTGCAGACGACGACCATTCTCAGAACCTATCAGTCAGAACTGATTTGGACAATGATCTTTCACCATTCGATCCGGCTTGATCCAAAACAGTGCTGAGTAGAGTTTGAACCGAGTTTGGTTCAATTGAAAGTGGACCATATTGGACCGAAACCAACAAAACTGGTGGGTTTGGTCCGATTTGGTCCACTTAAAATCTACTAAAAAAATCAATACGACCCTGCTTTGGACCAATCCAGATGAAATGGTGAAGATCGTGTCCAAATCGGTCCCATAGTTCGGAGCATGACGTCATCTGCAACGAATTTTTTGCTTTTTCGGTCCTAAATTTGGTCCACTTATTATTTAATCAAATTAGAAAAAAACTGTTCCACCAACACGTTTTGACCCCCACACCCGGGATCGAATCCGTGAAAGATTCCCGACTCACCCAAACTTCAGTACATTTACTTCTGAGCATGACGTCATCTTGCAACGATTTTGTTTTTTTGGTCTAATTTGGTCCACTTGAATGAAATCAAAGAAGAAAAAATCGTAAAATACCACACACGATTTTAACCACGCCGGATCGAATGGTGAAGATTACCCCCCCAATCGGTACATTAGATTCGGAGCATGATGTCCTTCTGCAACGATTTTGGTGGTTTGGCGTGGTTGGTCCATCTTGGTCACTTTTATCAGGACCAAAGTTCTATAAGGACTCTTAGCGGCCCCTTTTGGACCAAGCCAGATCAAATGAGTGAAAGATCGTACCCAATGACCCATATTTGTTCGGAACATGACGTCATTCTGCAATGATTTTTGGTGGTTTTGGTCTGATATTAGGTTCCAATTACGATTCAAATCAATGTTCGATAGAACTTCTTGGAAAACATGATTTTGGACCACATCCAGATTGAATTGAAGAAGACCCGTTCAAGTCAGGTGCCCATAGGTTCTGCGCATGAGTCTGTAACGATTGCTTGTCGTTTTGGTCTAATTTGGTCCACGAAGAATGAACCCAAAGTAGATAAAACTCTCTACACACGTTTTTGAACCACGTCGCGACGAAATGGTGAAACATCCAGCCCGAATCGGTCCTATAGGTTCGGGAGCATGATTGTCGTCCTGCAACCATATTTGGTGGGTTTGGGTGGTTTGGTCCAATTTGCTGGACTCAGAGTTAGACCAAAGTACGTTATCTCAAAATATTATACGCACCGTCTTAGACCAAGCCAGATCAAATGGTGAAGACCCCGTCCAAATCGGTCTCATAGCTTGGCAGATATTCGCCCGTTACCCCTCCCACTTGGGGGTAATTCGACAACACGCACGTATATAGATGAAAAATATGGAAATTAGAGGGTCAAGGTCATTCAAGGTCACGCAAAAAAATACGATAAATGACTTCGTTTCATTGTGAACTCAGCCATACAAGTATTTTAAACATTTGGTTAAGTCAAATGCAGTCTTTCGGCCTCCAAAAACACCTCTGCAACGTGACCCTGCAAAATGCCCGAGGCTATAACTCGATAATCGGAGGTCAGATCGAGCTAATATTTTCACAACTGAAGTCAGGACCCAAGATTATCATATACACCAATTTTGAACAAAAAGTGAGAGATGAGGGTGTTTTCGACTGGTCGAAATGTCGTGGAAATGGCCCCAGCTATTTGGAAAATTTGCAATCGCATGTTGAGTCATACAAAATTGATCTCAGTTCAATAGTTTAGGCTCCAGAGGTCATGGAAAGGTAAAAAAAATCCTACTGTTTTTAGCAAACATTTTATTCGCGAATAGCATTGTCATTTAAGAAAGATAGGGAAAACTTTTGACGCCAATCCANATCCTAGCTTAGCTGGCTGGGGTCATTTTTTCATGTGCGACTTTTGGTCGGGGCCACTCAAAGCAATTTTACCACCCCTGTCAACACTTGCAAAAGATGTGGGTTCTCAATGCCCGAACAGCGGTGTAAAAAACGGCGGCGCTGTGCACCGCATTTTTTCCGCTATCGTCGAAAAATCTGAAGGGGTACATAAGCACCCCCGGCACGGCGCGGGTTAAGAGCAAAACGTCACATCATAAACACAAATCGAAAGATTCCGTTCAAGCGGCTGTCCAGAATCCGTGCTTTTCCAAATGTAATAATATGTAATATCTCTAAGCTAACTGGAAACTTTACTAGCATATTATATGATCAAATATGTGCTTGGTGAAAGTCAAATTTGGCAATATTGACCACTCGCGATGACGTGTTAGCCCTGTGTGCGCCGTTATCTCGATCGTAAACACCTTCCGCCTCTGGGGCGGAGCACTCACCCGTTACACCTCCGTAATGAGCGGGGCTGGCCCGGCGCCTGAGGGCAGGACAGGCCGCGGAGGACGGGTTTTCCCAGGCCAGACCTGGCAGCCGCGCTACTCTGGCAGCAGTCGGAGAGTAGGAGTTCAGTCTGTCGCCAGCTCTCGGTCCGTCCACATCTCCGCTCTCCGATCTCACCGTTTCTTCCGAACGTCGCCCACCCTGCTCAATCAAGGTAAGATAGAGAAATGATAGAGAAAGGATTAACGATAGTGGGGATTTGTATATTACATACTGGACACTGTCTAGTGTGTTTAGTATACATTATTCGGCATGATTTAACCCGCTCACCGACGGGGGGCGAATGTCCGCACCCCTGAGATTTTTCCAGGAGTAGCGGGAAAAAGGCGTTGCGCAGCTCCACTACATTCAGCATAACTGTTGTGGCATCAATTACACACACTTTGTAAAAGTTTTTACCTTCTAACTCTTAAGGTCACGTCGTCAGGTCACACTAAATGACCTGACATCAAGTCACGTTTTTGAAAGTTTGGCATTATGCCAAAGCCACAGTAGTTCACCAAATAATTTGAAACTCACAATCTGTAATAAGGACTGGGTAACTACAGTTAGTATGTATCATATTTATTTATTTTGTATATCGGAAACCTGAGGTTATGTTAATTTCGTGACCTCCCATTATAAGTCAATAGGAGAAAATTGAAATGTGCACCAGTCGAACAAACCTAGCTAAATATGGTCATTTTTCATCAATATCACTTTTTTGGAACTAAACAGAAGAATATATGTTATAGTTTGCTTCCGTGACCTCTTTGAGGTCAAATCCAATGTGCCCCTATAGCTTTTGAACAATAACTTATCTTCTACATGGTGTTGAGTGATAAGGTTTTCGCAATTCTGTTTCTATTATCGATTGTCATCAAGTGACATAAAATTTGACTTGATCTTGACATAACCTCAGGTCAGGTCAGGTTATTTTTAGGGGATTTGAACTAGCTAGGTCATCCGATATATGATTCGATGCGCCGTGATGAGAGAAACACGATGATGACTAAAGCGTTTCTCTAGCGTTCATAAATAAAATGAATTAGCAAAAATACTTCTTTCGTGAAATAAGCATTTTGTTATTTGCTGACCTCTGGAGCCTAAACTATGGACCCTATCTCAAATCTGAGGACATTTTACAGAAAGAGCATTTCAAGGGCATTGCAGTGCTTTTAACGGAATGCTTCTAGCTATCTTAGTTACCGAGCTAGCCTGGATTATGTGAAGCAATGCTTAATTTACTTGAAATATGGGAAAATTTGACCTGTTTTGACCTCTGGTGACCCCAATATTGACCTGATCGAAAAATAATCTTTGTATTTTCTCTATTAGTCGTTTCGGCCTACCTAACGCCGTTTTCCGCTTCTCGCTACGTTGCGTAGTTTTTTAGAACTCTTAGGGGGCGGTTATCCACCCCGCCGTCGGTTCTATGTTTGCTCAGACCCCCGTCGGTGCGCGGGTTAACTCTAGCTTTTGCTCTGCGGAGTTCATTTTGTGCGTGAAGTACGCAGACACGCAGTTTAAACACTAAAGGGCGCAGCTAGGTTAGGATGTAGTTAGTTAAGGGCGCAGTTATGTTAGGGTGCGGTTAGGTTAAGGCGCAGTTAGGTTAAGGCGCAGTTAGGTTAAGGCGCAGTTAGGTTAGGGCGCAGTTAGGTTAGGGCGCAGTCAGGTTAGGATGCAGTTAGTTTTGGGCGCAGTTAGATTAGGGCGCAGCTAGGTTAAGGCACAGTTAGTTTAGGGCACTCTGCACAGTTAGGGCACAGTATGCGCTGCCGATCTGTGTATTGCAGACCGCAATGACTCGACTTGGCAGCTGGTAGCAGTTTGATAGTCCACGGCAAAGCCATTAAAGTGGAGATAGCCTTGGCCTGGAGGAGACGAGAAGATAACCAATATATTGATTATCTTGCAACATGGCAATGTTGCAATGCACTCCCAAATACCATATCGATGCATATCACCTGGGTCAGATTCATCCTGCTCAAAATCGGTTAAGCTTGATTCAAGCGAGCATGCAAAGGTAGAAGCCAATGCCAGTTTAGAATGCCAGTTGAGCATTAGTTTTGACAACAAAGGTTAGTGCATTATAACCGAGTGCAGATAAGTCTGCATGAAAACAAATCCTCATATGAGATTATGTCTCACCACTTACCACCGTCTGTGTTGAAGGGACCGCCGCCTCGTATCTCCAACGCAGTGTCTGCATTGAACATTGCCGACCACTTGCGACGTGACATGACTTATTGATGACTAACGCGATCCCCGTCCCTCTTCAGAAGCTGATGATGAAGGTCGCTCTTGTTCTACTGGCTCTGGCTTCGGTGGCGGTGGCGGCACCGGCACCCATGGTAATAACTGGTATATCGTGCTGCATTATGTGTCTAGTTCATGTTGTTCATATATGAACTCACGATTGGTAACGTTAGAGTGCGAGCATGACCTTGACCGCATTTTAATAAATCGGTTAAAAATACACAAAGCGGTCCGAGACATATTTTATAAACTATAGTGAAGTGAAGCAAAGACAGCGGTGTGATAGGGTTTAGGAATCCAATGGCAATCCGCAATTAGAATAAAAAGACGTAAAGATGCAAGTTTATGTTGATTTAAATGTGCTGTCTTCAACTAATATTTCGATATTTCTGGATCACCAGTAATGTGTCTGAATGGAAATATATTTGCTCGTTTGTATCAGTATTGCCATTGAAGAAAAAATTGCACTGTTTATTATGTACGGTATTTTAAAACGTTGCTTCAACGCTTGTGATAAGTTGTTTCCATATGAACGCTTGATGGGATGCTTAAATAATTCCGTTTTCCTAGTTTTTCAATAACTTTTTGTGATGATCGGTTGACAACAGATATCACATGACTCTCTGCTAACTAAAATCATTAACTTTCTACTTTTGCATGTAGAATGTCGTACTTTTACAATAAACAAACGACACAAGGCTGCTCCAGAAATGCGTAACCTAAGAAAAATAACGCAATGCTAGCAACTATATTTTATTCATTATTTGTATTTCCGAAAATACACATGCGTAACTTATGAAATACGTTGCGCATTGCTGCGTACATGCAGCTATCAAAGCTACAAGTTTGTACTTGAGTGTTCTTTGAACAAGGCCACGTGTGATAGACATGTCAACTTGTCTCTATAATTTCCTGTGACAGGCAGCAAGTGTGCGCTAAGCCAACGACATCCCATCTCATGATCGCGCCTGCGTATTGACACGTCCCACCTGCCGCTGGATCGCTGGGACGCTGGACCTGACGGCACCCGACGCCTTGCCACTTAGCATAACCGGCCCGTCCTCCCCCAGAGATGGCGTCACCGAGGAGGTAACCGGTCCAGCGGCACCAACGCCTTCGGTGGTGTCTCGAACGGTGGAGGGGTCAACACCGTGAGCGCCCAGGTCGTCAATCAAAACAACAATCAGCCGGGCACTGTGGCCTTCAACGGTGGCCTGGCTCTGGCCTCCAGTCAACAGGTGAGAAGGGAGTCTGCTGCAGCTTACATATAGGGGTGTTTGATCGTCCGATGGCACGTGAGCTTTAACGGTGGCCTGGCTCTGGCCCACAGTCAGCAGGAGATAGCGAATTTAGAAGCTGCTCATAGGCAGGTTTTGTATCGCCCGATTTGAGAAACTCTTGACCTTAAAAATCACGCAGGCCAGTGTAACCAAATCGGTCACACGATTTTTTCGGTTACCAAAATTTGGGTTACCGATTGACACTGCTAATGTGTACACACAACACGTTATTTAGCGGTGTCTATCTCGTATAGTATCCTCTCAATGGATCACACTTGTATTTTTTGGCTTAGGCGGTTCCAGGGGTGCAACTCAAGCGCATGTCCCAATTTTATGGGCGGCTCCAGGGAAGAAATTAGGGGGAGTTGTGGACCCACGACGCGTAACCACATTGCAGAGCTGGTAAAAACGGTTTCGGTGGCGCCGGACCAAATCTGGCCGAACCAAAGTGTAAAGTGTCACCAGGTCACGGGGTCACGGGGCGTAACCCCGTGACCTGAGGAGTCCCCCTGTGCTGACTGAGTCATAATCTTTTAGAGGCATGTCTTAGGGCCCTTCTCCATTCACCAGGTCCCATTCGGTCTAGCCAGGGGCCGTACGACCTGTCCAGGGGCCAGAAGTAAAAAGTGCTGGTCGCTGGCAGAATGGCCTTTTCGGCCCTGGAGCAAAACTTGGAATGGTATGTTTCTGGCGCACCACGTTTATGTACCATGTTCGAACTTTTTACCAGCCCTGCTACATTTCAAAAGACATCAACTTCAAACTTGGTTATCTGTTTTAGCAATACTGTTTACACGTTTTATTTTTGTTTTCCCATGGGCGACTCCATAGACGAATTTTGGGGCATGTTTTTGACTCCGTTCACAAGCATTGTGCATAGTGACCCTGAACGCTATTTTGCGGTGGATAATTTCATGCTATATCATCGGAATGGCTCACAATTTATATTGGGGCATAGGCGGTTTCAGGGATATAATGAGGAGGAATTTGGGAACAATGGCGTGACACTACATAGCAAAATATATAAATAAGCAAAGATAAAATAACAAAGACATGGCTCCATTCTCCTTCTCTTCCCTTCCTGAGAACACCACTGCACAAATACAAAAGTGTCATAATTAACTTTGTCAGCATGCACATATAATTTCAGGCATCTAAAACAGAAATAAACGCGGCAAAAACATTTTAGCGACGTCTTGGGATAACCCTTTGGAATTGTCTAAGGACGTCAGTGGGTTTATTTCCCAAAACTTTAAAAATGGCATATGTTAAATCGCACTAAAATGTAGTGAAATTCAACGCCATAGAAATATTGCATTTAAAGTTCCAGCGCAGAAATATAAATATTCACGTTTTCCCATTGTTTTGCTACCTGTATCCGTCAATGAAAAAAAAATCGAGTGTGGGTTCTGGACTGTTTTCGTCTCGGGGATTTCCGGAAATCCCACGCGAAAACGGGGAATCGGGAAAGTTGTTCGCAGCAGCGCTGGCCGTATTGTCAACTGCGGCGATCATTAATTCTGGCTCGCTTTGTGCAATTCTGGCGCGGAAAAGGGGAAGTTCTCAAATAACGAGACAGCTAATTTGCATGTGAACTCCTGGGATTCCCCGGGGAAAGTGCGCAAAAACGCGGTCCTAGTGTCCGCTTTAGCTAAGAGATGTCCAGTGGCCGAGCCTTGTTATAGTGACATGTTCACCATTGACCCTTCCTCCCTCTGCTTCGCTCTTGTCAGGTGAGCGGCTTCGGCAGCAACATCGCCGTCAACCACGCACAGGCCATCAGTCAGAACATCGCCATCCCAGTGCCGGGCTTCGGCAAACAACGGCTTCACCAGTTCAACAAACCAGGGGCGGTGATAGGACTCTTCACATATCAGCATGAACACTGATGTGCCAAGCGGCCTCTGAAAATGGAACGCTGAACGAGAGGAGAGGTTGCCCACTGTAAGTCAGAGAGAACACCGGGATCCAGTCACCTCCTGGTGAAGTGGGATGCTCCTGGGAAGGAGCAGCGTTGTCCTTGAGAAAGCCTGCTCTCCCACGAGCTCAGACTATCTCTGGGATACTTAGCTTTTAAAGCCCTATGAAATGTGTTGATCAAATCATTTCACCAAGCGCCAACTGGAGGAACTGGACCAATGGATCGAGCTGGTGTAGATATCTCGGTTTGCGACAATAAAATAGATGATTCATCGTCCAAGCGCTTTTGTCAACATCTATCTACTATACGCCAATGTCTGACATTATATCAGTACTAGGAAACCTAAGAGGCACCAGCAAGGAAGCATGGATGGATAATATCCTTCCTGAATGTGTGTTACTTATGAATGACTCTTGGTGTGTTTGAGTTGCTGCTGTGTGGGCCAGTGTTCGCCATGGATCGGGTGCACCCATTGGTGCACACTGCACACTGCACACTCAGTTCTTCCAATTGCCTGAGTTGGGCATGAATTTGTAGTCTTTGCATGGGTGCTTGAAGAAAATGGTTATTGGATAAGGTATTTGTTTGTTAATGTCGCTAGTGTTATCTTTATCCCACGCTTGACCGGGGTCTCAGCCGAACGCCATTGACAGGAGAGAGAAAATATTCCCCCTCGTTTACTCCGGAGCCAATAATCGCAGCGAGACACGCAACGCAACGTTAGAAAGCTCTCAAAAAGACGCATCTAAAGCATACTCGAAATTGTGGAATTGAGGTCACATCAGGTCAAGATCAGGTAAAATGTCAAAATCGAAACATTAAAGTTTTTGGACCAAACCTTCCATCCAGAGCCTAAGATTGCAACTATAATCTCCCAAAGTGCTGCCAAAGGTATAATACACATACCGCATGAGCAAAAATGAAATATTCGGCAAAGGTCAAGGTCAGGTCACAAAAGGTCACTTTTCGCAAAAGATTTTCGGAAGTTATGTGACACATATTTGGTGAGCTAATTTATACATCGAATCCGATAATTATCAACATTTTACCATCATAAATTATTTAAGTCAAGTTAGTGGCAAGCTCAGGTCAAATTTAGGTCACATAAGGTCAAAATAATAATTTATTGATCTTAGCAAAAATATGCATGTTTCTAGATCAGTTTTATCTCAAAATACAATATTGATATTTATATGGCTTTATTTTGTCAAAGAAACCAAAAAACGAAATTTTAAAATATTACGTCATCAGCTACCATACTTAGGAGTCATTACTTACTCAAAAATATAAATACTGTTTTGAAATTTGGTTTGAGTAGTCTTCATGTGAGGTTCTTTAAATTAATAATATTGTTTTAAACACCTTTATAAATTTTGATTTTGTGACCATTTCCCCAACCACATTTTTTATCAAAACCAAAATTTATAAAAAAAAAATCCGATTAGTGGTTTGTAGCCCTGATACTCATATTTTGGGCTATTTCGTTTGCATTTTATTCAAAAACATGATATTTTGTTACGGCCTGTTTTAATGTTGAGCCTGATTTTTTTGTGTTAAAATCGTGCGTGGTGACGTCACAAAATTTGCTATATCGCAACAATTTATCAAAACAAAATGGAGAAAATAGCCTTTGCTCATGATATGACTATGATGGTTTTGGTTTTTAGCCCTGAGGAAGCTGCAATGCGAAATATAGGTTTGTTGTTGATTTAATATTTTCTTCGTCACTTATTTTCATCATCATAACATGAGAAAAGGCTATTTCTCCATCTTTTTCTATACACAATGCTCATCACAGCCATCCAGTATATATGCAACAATTTATATACGAAGTTTATTCATTTTTGCACAGCAGATGTAAAATTAATGTGGTAGAAGGTACTATAAGTTTCACATTAGTAGCATTATTGTGTTATGAGCCATCGTGAAAACTCGTCAGGGGCAATATTTTTGCCCCCGATCAAGCGCGGGTTAACTTGATAACCAGATGTTTAACCAGGTAAATATATTTATAATTGAAGTTTTTTATTGAAATAACACTGTTCTATATATTTTTTATATAGATAAATGATAAAGTACTTACATTTAAACAATAAACTCGAGCAATGATATAAAAACAATAAATCACATTCACGTAGTCAGAATTTGTATCAGGGGGAAACGTCGGAAAAAATGGTCCTCAGCCATATGCTGCTGAACGGGGGGAGGTAGGGTCGGGTCGTCAGATAATTTCATTCAATCTAGTGTGAATTTATTTTGCTCATGTGGGGCATGGTCCCCGTGTCCCCCCCCCCCTTCCCTTGGCTACGTTTCTGATAAGTTATGGTAAGTAATAGAAGTGTAAGATTAAAAAATCCTAAATCATGTCCGATCCAAAGTCTGATCCAACATGGCAATCTCCATCGAAATGTATTTGATGAGGCCA
>VOPJ01009541.1:0-13768 GCA_014673585.1 Semibalanus balanoides
GCACAGCACAAGGCAACGGACTCGCCCATCAGGCTAACCACAACTGGATTGCCGCTCTCCGTGTCCGTCGAGGACACCAAGACAAAAAAGAGGAAAACCAGGCGGCCTCTTTTTAGCGCTGAAGAGGCGTGCCGCCTTCAGGTGGACGCAAACCTGAGCTCACGGCAGACTCTCAGGGTCAGCTCATACATCAGGGCGACTTTCGGCCGCGGGTCTGTCGAGAACAACCTGCCAAAAACACTGGTTACACGCAATGTGGCACTTGAAACAATGTACCATGTTGTTTGGCTGGACATGGACGTCAAGTCCAACCAGAAATCAGGTGCCAGCCGTTCTCTGTAACAACCTGGGTGACCTCATCAGCTCCGTGATGCAGGCGCGCAACAACAGCCCTGACTGCCACCTACTGAAGATGGGTATTGACGGGGGTGGAGGGATGCTCAAAGTATGCCTTAGCATCCTTGAAGATGATCCTCAGCTACAACACAGTGAGAAGAAACGCTTCTCCTACGATGCTGGCGTTGGTAGGCAGACTTTCAGCTCTGGAGGTTGTCAAGCAGCTCCTCATATCGTCTCGTCCCCGATGTTTTGGAAACCTACCACAACGTGCAAGTGCTGCTCAAGACTCTGGAGACCGACAGCATCTCTTTCGTCTTCGCTGCTGATATGAAGATGGTAAACATCGTCTGCGGCATTCAGAGTCCCTCTGGTTCAAAGTTTACATGCCCCTGGTGCGAGACAGCAAGACAGGACTTCAAGGGGAGTACATCAGGCACCCTGAGGCAATCGAAGGACTGGATACTCAGCAGCAGGCATGGCAATCTGCCTGCCTGCAGGCTGGTAAGCAGCTGCCTGCGTCAAAGTTCAAGAACTGTGTGAACAAGCCACTGCTGATGGGTTCCAGTAACAGCACTTGCATCCTGGACCTGGTTCCGCCCATGGAGCTTCACCTCAAGCTAGGTGTGGTCAACCGGCTCTTTTCAGCCATGGACGATACCCTGAAGGAGGCTGGCTGTAGCATGACCGCAGTTGACTGGGCTAGCGAGCTCGGCATCGGCAGATCGACTTACCATGGCGGCCAGTTCGAGGGCAACCAGTGCCGCAAGCTGCTCAGAGAAGTGGGCCTCCTGCAGGCGATGCTAGAGCGCACTGGATCGTACGCCGGCATGCGGTACGTCGAGGCTTTCCCGTGCGTTTTAACGCAGTGGTGCACCACCAGCTTCGGCATTTAACTGCACCCAGGATATGAAGCGCGATAGGCGAGTACCGGAGGGCACCCAGCTACAATTTGACGTTGTTCGCTACGTTGTGACAAATGGTTGCAAACACAACTACACAACGTTTGTGATAGTGTAATTTGTAGCTCCCAGGAACGTTGTCACAACGTTACATTGTAACGCTCCCCAACGTTGAAAATAACGTTGCTACATATAGCAATATCCTTACCCGAAATCATGCGCGTTGTACGTTACCTTTGACCAGCATAGCTAGTGACTTACGTGGTCGATCATTAATCTATGGTCGGAGTATCGCCACCTTCGATGGTGACTATGCTCAATTTAGATACTTTGTAGCCACATTGCGAGCTGTTCTTTCCCAAATACTAGAATTAAAGTTTGTGACATCGTAACGATACAAACGTTGCCTGTAACGTTTAACAGCGACCGTTTAAATACTACGTTTTCTTTAGAACATTCACGACGTTTGTCGCACGTTGTTACGTAAAGTTCCAACTTGATTCACAACGGTTGTTACGACGGTATCTGTTTACGCTGGGCTAGTACCTTACATGGAAGCTGGATCTGGTCGGTGAACGTGAAAAATCACGTCGTGTTCGAACACGTAGCGCATTCTGTCGGCGTCCAACCTCGCGGCCTCGGTGTGTTCTCCGAGCAGGCGAGCGAGGCCGTGCATGCAGACTTCCGCCGCCTCTTGGAGCAGACGGGAAAGGTGAACGCTGCATATCCCGAGTGCTCCTCTCGTTTGCTCAAGACGGTCGTCATGTACAATGGCCGACACCTGAAGTGACTTCCGCTCCTCTGTGGATGGATAAAATGCAGATGTTTTGCGCAAATATATCTGAACGGTTGTCAGCATTTTATTTTTGTATGAAATACGTGATAGAAGCCCCGCTATTTCAACGTTGTTATTTTTTCAGCCATATTTTAGAATTTAGCCATATGCCACTTTGACCTGTGTTCAAAATTTGAACACAGGTTCAACTCGTACGCGGGTCAGCTGGCCGTCAGCGTGCAGGCGGACGCCGTCAATGGACAGTGGTCTGAAGGTGAGCTCACCGAAGTAAATTCATTAGTAATATGCTAACAAATTTGAACTTCAAATTTGTTAGCATATTACTAATATATCAGAGAAACAGCGTAGTTAGGTACCTAATGAATTAGAAAACAAACTTATGACACTCAGAAACGCGAGGTCCATGTGAGAATGCGATACATATATGTATAAAACATATACATGCTTTTTTTCTCAAAAAGCCAAATTGGTAGGATTTTAATAAATGCACCATCCTACTCAGAATGTTTTGCGCTTTCGAATGGTACCCAAGTCGTCTCTGGGACATTTTGGTCCACTTATGACCTTTTCCAGCATGCCGTGGATGATCATATATCTTGATTTAGAATGGCGATCTATTAGGGTAGCCAGAGCCCGGAAATTATGTCAGGGTAACATATAATTGCAATGTTATAGCTACCAGAAAACAAGAACATTTTTCATTTGCCAAATATCGATGTTTCAAGTCGTTCCTTGTTAATATCTTCGGCGCATATAGAGGTGGAGTGAAAATTATGGTTTTGTCAATTAGCTTCAGCTGTAACGATTGAATCACATTCCTGACACTGTTCCATCATAAACTAATCTTCAAACTGCTTAGCTGGTAGTTGGTAAAATGCATATTACTCTCTAGCTACTTTGGCTATAAATGTATATTGTTGTTGACGTACATGTATGGATGTACTTATAGATGCTGTATCCAGTTTTCATTCACATTTGAGACAATAATTTAACTCATTCTGTATTGCGTGATTCAGTATTTATTGTATCCACTTTAACCCGTGCACCGACGGGGATTGAGCCAACTTCGAACCGACGGGGGGGAGGGGGGCGGATAACCGCCCCCCAGAGATCTTGAAAACTACGTAACGTAGCGAGAAGCGGAAAACGGCGTGAGGTAGGCCGTGACGAGTACTAGAGAAACTACAAGACTATTTTTTGATCAGGTCAATATTGTGGTCACCAGAGGTCAAAACAGGTCACATTTTCCCATTATTCGAGTAAATTGAGCATTGCTTCACATAATCCGGGCTAGCTCAGTAACTAACATAGCTAAGAGCATAGATAACAGTAGACCTGGATTTGACACGAAAATCAGGCCACTGCAGTATGGGGCCGAAAATGCATTGCTGTAATCCCAGCTAACAATTTGACGTTGTCGCTACGTTGTGACAAGGTTGTAACACAACTACACAACGTTGTGATAGTGTAATTTGTAGACTCCCAGGAACGTTGTCGCAACGTTACCTTGTAACGCTCCACAAAACGTTGAAACAACGTTACTTTTGACAAAGCGCATGCTACGTGACTTGAGTGGTTTCGATGCATTAATCTTAGTAAGTTGGTGAATATGCTCATTTAGATATTGTCACCACATTGCGAAGCTGTTCTTCCAATGGTTACTAGAACAAAGTTGTGACATCGTAACGATACAACGTTTGGCTGTAACGTTTAACAAGCGACGTTTATACAACTTTTTCTTCACAACATTCACGACGTTGTCTCAACGTTGTTAAAACGTACAAATCCATTTCGATTTTTCTCAAAGTTTTTACAACGGTATCTGTTACCTGGGATGTTAATGAAAGTTTTCCCGACGTAAATTATGCCGACGTAAATTGGCGTTACAGCGTTTTAATAAAGCTGTTACTTTAACCTTGATGTTTATAACTATGAATAATTTCTAGATAAGGTATTGGTCAGAAATTGATTGCGCTTTTCAGCTACTATTCTTTCTTCCCACACTCTTTCTAGTGTCTCCACACTCTCCGGTGTTGACGGTATATCGGTGCAATCATAAGGTCTTCTAAAGAATAGTCTGTTTAATATCATAGGTGTATTTTAGCACTAAAATATTAAACATTGAAACGCATTTATTCACATGGATTATAAAGACGGTACTCTTCTCTTCAAAATTACGTTGTTTTTCTTTTTGCGTTCCCATTGGTTCGGAGCAGTAACATTAATCGAGAAAGACGAAATAAAACCACAAATGCGTTTATATAGCGATTAATTTTGCACTCATCACGCGCTTTTCTCAGTGACACTGCATCCGCTAGCCAGTTAATTTCTATAAACGCCTGTGTTTGTCGCATGCTGATCAGACACCTGATTGCCGAAAGATTGATCTGGGATGACATCTATGTTTCGCGGTTTCTCGATGCTATAATTACATTTTCGGCCCCTTACTGCAGTGACCTGATTTCGTGTCAAATCCAGGTCTACTGTTATCTATGCTAGGAGCGATCCGAAAAAGCACTGCAATGCGCTTGAAAGACTCTTTCGCCAGTACGTCCTCAGATTTGTGATAGGGTCAATGGTTAAGGCTCCAGAGGTCAGCAAATGTCAGAATGCTTAATTTTACCGAACAAGTTTGTTTTCCTAATAACTTTTTAAGTACAAATGATAGGGCAGCGATTTTGCCACCATCGTGTTTCTCACATCACGGCGCATCGAATCATATATCGTATGATCTAGCTAGGCCAAACTAAAAAAGATGACCTGACCTGAGGCCATGTCAAGGTCAAGTCAAATTTTATATCAATCGATGGAGGTCGACAAGAGAAACAGAATGGTGGAAACCACAGCACTCTACCTCAACGGTCACCGATATAAAAAAATCCGAGATATACGAACTGTAGATACCCGTGGCCACTGTGAGTTCCAAACTGTTTGGTTCACCACTGTGGCTTCGGCAAGATGTCAAACTTACAAAAACGTGACTTTAGGTCAGGTCATTTAATGTGACCTGACAAGGTGACCTTGAAAGTTAGGAAGTCAAAAAATAATAATATGTGCGTAATTGATGCTCAAAAAGCTACGGAAAATTTTATTCCGCTAGTCCTGAAAAACCTGTGAGGGGGCGGATATCCACCCCCCGTCGGTGCGCGGGTTTAGACCTACAAAACAACACCACCTCCAGCCCACCGCATAACCTGCTCAGTGCACACATCCTCCCGAACACTGTCGATCGCTTCATCGGATGGCTTACGACAAACTCGGGGAGGAAAGCCTTTGGGTCCAGGCTCCTGGGGCGATCACTGTGCATGGCAAGCACAACCAGGTTTGAGAGCCTTGCCTGGCTCATGGTTGACCGCAGAGGCGTTTTGATGCGACATAGGGCGCTAAAAGAGCGTTCGGCTGACGCACCACTCATGGGGCCACCAAGATCCGCGCTGCAAGTCGCAGCACCTCGGATAACATTTCCTGACACAGCAGACCCTGTCCCATTATGAAGCTGACGACATCGCTTATATAATCAGCTGGCTGAGGGATCGAACCGCACTGACGCATCATGCCCAGCTGCGTGACCAGAACATTGGGATCGATGTCCCATGCAGAGCCGTTCCGGGTTCACATAAACCGGTTAACGTAACTTTTGATACCTGGCCAAAATTGCCAGATGTAATTCCCCTCCCCCGGAACATGGCTCTAGGCCGCTCCGGGAAAAAAAAAATAATAAAAAAAACGTTGCAGTCACCCACAGTTTTCAGAATTTCCCGGACCCGAGCTGGGCCGACCATCATTTTCCTTCCCGAGCAGCAGGTCCTCAAGCTTTTCCAGACGCTCAAGACCAGGCTGTTGGAAGCGGCGTTTTACCTCGCTTGATATCAGGTCCATTGCCTCGAAGAAGCTTCGAGCCTTTGGTGGTGAGTACTGCTGGTGGTGCAGGATTCACGGAATGCTCCATCCGCTTCAGAGGCCGGCTTGGGGAGTGGTTCCCTCGGTGGGTCGATCGGAGCTGTGAGATCCTGGGTCTTGTTGTTGCAGTCTAAGAATCTGCAACACAAAGAATCTGCAGTGAGGGTCTAAGAATAGCCCAATTAATTGTGGAGAGACCCGTTGATGTATACAATACAATACAATGCAGTCCGTCCACAACTCATCGAAGCCGACTTTGCGCAGCATGTGAAGGGTGTAACATCGCTATTAACATCGCTGCCCCCGGCGAACATATCCACAGTTTACCCCGGGGTGCTGCAGTGCTTTTGCGAAGAGGGCGGACAAAGCATCAGTGCAAACACTGTCTCGTGCTGGTGGAGGTGGCGGATATAACCTCTCACCCTGTGGCGGACATCAGGCGAGACCGACACATCGGCTTCGACGTCCTCCAGGGTCAGGATGATTGTGTCGTACTCAATAAATCTCGCCACCGCTTGGCATCTCACAGTCCACCTGGTAGGACACGATGAGAGCAGCTTGTGCGGTGCAGCTCGCTGCAAGTTTTCAGCATCTTCGTTCTCTTGCAGTTTCAGCTCGCGAAGATATTCCTCGAACCAGTGTTTCAGAACTCCCACCACATCTCTAACCGTGTTCAGAGCGTCAGCTATTTGAGGAACTTTCTTAGCTTCTTCGACGAGGGCAAGGTCAAGAGAATGTTTTGCACAGTGCACAAACACTGAGCAAGGCTGATCTTCGACGAGTCTCTTCTGTACACCTGTCACTCTTCCAGACAAGTTCGAAGCTCTATCAAAGCAGTGTCCCCTGAGCTTATCTGTGCTGTACATGGTATGCACCAAGGCATCCTTTACAGCTTCATACAGCTCCGCAGCTGTGAAACCGGGGACCTCATAGAGGCCGAGGAAGGCCTCTTTCACGATCAGCTCTTCGGTGGCGTATCGGACGCAGATACTGAACTGTTCTTTGGACAGATCCGTGGTCCCATCTGCGATCACCCCGTAAAACATCGAGCGTCGTGCCTCTTCTAGGACTTCGCGGAGTACCATAGAGGCCATGATCTGTATGATCTCATCCTGACACTCGTGGGAAAGGAAGTTGCTCCTCTTTTGGATCCACGCCTTGATCTCAGGGCTGGTCACTCACAGAGCGTTCATCAAAAAGTGAGCAAAAAAGTGAGCAGCCTCCCGCTCACCCTGCTGTGGCCACGGAGGGCCGACCCCGAACGCGCCAGGCTACGGATGATGCAGATGATCTCCGTGAAAACCTCCCGATTCGTCTTCTGCTCCATCTCTGTGGCTCGAGCCACGCGCTTGTCAACTGGTAGACCAGCAGACAGAGTCAGCTTCGTGTTGGCATACATGTGCTGCGAAGACTTGGAGTGGGCTCTGAACCTTTCCGTTGCCTTCTTCCAGTTAGAAAAACCATCCAAGAAGGCCGCCTCTTTAAAGTCTGAGCGTCCCATCAACTTTTGTGAGAGTGCTCGGCAACACGTGTGGCACGTCACCGAGTCCCGTGCGACATCGTAAGACAAAAACAGGTACTCCATTTTTATTTCCGGAGCGGCCATGTTCCGGGGGAGGGGGAAATTACATACATCTGGCAATTTTGGCCAGGTATCAAAAATTACGTTAACCGGTTTATGTGAACCCGAGAAAATAAGGGAAAGAGGCCTATATTACGTTAAGGTTTGTTAAAAGCCAAACGCACGAGTCCACCCACCACCGCCACACCCCACGCCGCCGCGCTCGCGGCGGTGCGCCCCGGGGGGAGGAAAAGGCTAAAATCTATCTTACGTGAAGTATTTCGTTCTCAACACAATGCCATCTCCACCACTCACACCGCACTGGCTCGACACAACACCAGACACACATACCTTTCACACACAAGCAAAAATACAGTCACGGCGCAGAGAGCACAACACCTTTTCCACGAGATACAAATCACAGCCACAACACATGCACATTCATCTACATTCCTACACAGATGCTCTAGAAGCAGGTCGTACCGGTGGGGCGGTAGGCCCTTCAACTGACAATATAAAGACAATAATAATAGCGGTGTCGACTGCCAAATATAAACATGTCTTCACAGCTGAAATTCCGCAATTTTACTTGCCAATCACTTACTAAAGAAGACAAAAATAACAAGTCGATACACGACTCTTCTCGTCATTCATTCCCTCTCTTCAACAAAACTATACAAACCCAATTTGTTTTAGTGAGAAGTGCGAGCAAGCGTGTGAGTGAGTGTGACACAAGACGGAATCAACAAATAAAGTTCCTCTGGATTCCAGGACACGCTGGAATCGGGGGCAACAGCGAAGCCGACAGACTGGCAAAATTAAGCTTATCTCGTCCTACGGAAAATAATAAACCAAGCCCTCTCGCAGACATTTTCAGATATATACACCAAGAATTTACCAATCTGAGACAGCGGGAATGGGACGCTGACCCGCAATACCATTTACACCCAATTAAACCAATTATTACTCATTTCACAACAAATCATCAAGACTGCAGAGAAGAGGAAATTATATTCGCGCGACTTTGAATCGGACACACGAGGCTGACACACTCATTTATTTTCGACCGTACCCCACCAACTACTTGCCAACACTGCCCAGATTTCCCTAGATACACCATCAAACATTTTCTTATCGACTGCCCTAAACACAACAACAAACGTCATCAAATTATCAATTTCACTCAGCAAACCGCATCCTTTCAATTTGCCTACATTGCTCGGGGACGAATATCCAGAATTGCTCCAACTTGTCTTCGATGTTCTCCTCAAAACACGATTAGTTAATAAATATAATATTTTGTTGTGCGCGTAGCGCGCAATTTTGGCTTTATGCGCAGGTTTCCCCCCCCAAACAGTTACTCGGTGTACCAATCAGCCCCCTCAATTTGCCTGGCAACACTTGAACTGTGTCGTCACCACTTCTACAGCGAGCCTGCTTTAACATGTTGGCCTATGGGAAAACAGGTGGTATTCAGGTTGCAATTTCAAACATTAAAAAAATAGTTCAGAAGATGATACACAAATGTGATGCCTAAGGCGTTGCCTATTCATATCTGGGGTCGTTTAGGAAAAATTTAGTCAATTTTTTTCTCAAGAAATTGTTTTATGGAACCCTTCTAATAGGGGTCACTTTCAGCTTATCTGACGGTATAAGGCGTCTGATTTCGCCTTTATTGACAGTGCGCCAATACCGCTAATCAGCGCGCCCGAGGAACCGAAGGTGCCATGCAGGCTTGTGTTACCATGGCAACCACCGTGACTCAACTAATCGAACATCTGGCATTATGGATGGTTTTTTCGTATGAACCATAATGTTTGAAATATTAAATGTCTGTTCTATTTTACAGCAGTTCATACCAAATGGATGTTTCGTTTTTGTATTATTTCGCTCTTCGAATTCAGTACACCATTTTTGTTAAGTTTTTCGTAAGAATATAATTGATTTATTTTGCAGCACAAGGGGTATACTAAAAATATGTGGTATAAAACCTAAAATCTAGTGTAGAGCTGGTGACGTAGAAACGAGACAACCTGTTGTTCTATAGCCTTGGTACCAATGGCTCCTGAACCTCCTGCCGTTTGTCTCCGGAAAGGACACATGCGCTGGTTGGTGTGGTTCTGTGAAGGAAAAGATATGCTAGGATTAGGGATAATGTTCAAGTCTAACTATTAGGACATGCTTGACAACATTTTTGGCGCACCCTACCTCGATGAATTTCTTGAACTGTGGTCCAGGCAAGGCTATATAAACAGGCAGGCTGCTCCGCCCGCAGAAAGTGGCAATGCCCGACAGTAGCGCCATCTCTGAATTGAATTTGTAACTACCGGACAGTGACGTCATACTTGACGCTGATCGCCAGCCTGCCACCGCCGCATTGCACTACCGGGCCCCCTATATAGTAAAGTAATCTTGACCGGGCCCATTGAGACAGTGGCGGATCCAAAGGAGGGGGCCATGCGTCCCCTTGAGCCTCGAACTTGAGGGGGCACTCTGGCCGCCTGAGGGGGCACTTGAGGGGCCACTCTGGCCGCCCAAGGGGGCGCTCTGACCACCTGAGGGGGCACTGCTCGTCTGAGGGGGCACTCTGACAGCCTAAGGGAGCACTACAGCCGCTGGAGAAGGCACCCTGCCCGCCGGAGGGGGCAGTCTGGCCGCCTAATGGGGCATCCTGGCCGCCTGAGGGGTACTCCTGCCGCCTGGGGGGCCTCTGGCCGGCTGAGGGGGCACTCTGGCCGCCGGAGGGGGCACTCTGGCCTCCTGAGGGGGCACTCTGGCCTCCGGAGGGGGCACCATGGCCGTCGGAGGGGGCACCATGGCCGTCGGAGGGGGCACCATGGCCGTCTGAGGGGGTACTCTGGCCGTCTGAGAGGGGACACTGGCCGGCTGAGAGGGTGGGGCATCTGCTGACCTGTGGTGACCTCAACATTTTGCAAAAAATAAACAAAATGCGGAAATAGGGGCACCCTCAAAATATAGTGGACCAAATCCGTCGAGTTTTCAGATTTGGGTATAGGTAGGGGCACTACTCAAGGAGCCCCCTCCTGTAAGTAATTTTCTGGATCCGCCACTGGAGATTGATAGGCGGTCGCAGTCAATTTAATTTTCGACTGTGCGTGGAGCCAATTAACCTGGCGCTCGATCAAGACTGATTATCATGGCTCCAACGAGCCAAAGAGTGGGAAAGCACATTTCGTCCAAGGGAGAAGGGCGCCAGTCAGCATTCAAGTGTCCAGAAGTATCGAAACAAAGGCTGAAGAACCTGTGCGCAACGAGGTGGGTGGAGCGTCACGAGGCTCTAGAAACCTTCATCGAGCTTTTCCCAGCCATCGTGCTCACACTGCAGCAGATATCGGGATGGAATGATGCGACCAGCGCCAGCATGAAAGCAGCCACATCGCCGACCTTCATGATCGGCTTGTTCGCGACGGCAGACGTCATGAGCATCACGCGACCATTCGCCGTTCACCTGCAAGATAAACAGTAAGACCTGGCACAAGGACTGCAGCTGGTCGACAGCGCCAAAGTGAGCCTGAGGCAAAAAGAAGCAGAGGCCTTCCCAGAGTTCCACAGGATTTTCGAACATGTGCAGGAAGTCCGCACTCAGACAGCACCAGGGGAGCCGATACATGTGCCAGGTACGAGTGAGAGGGAGGCAAAACGCAAAGGATTACAGACGCCAGACCCAGAGACCTACTTCCGAACCACGATGTATGAATCACTCCTGCGGGATCTCGTAGACCAACTACAGTTCCGCTTCTCCAAACAGGCTAAAAAAGCATGCTTCTCAGTAAGCTGGTGCCTGGGCTCGCGTCCTTCGAGGAGAGCGCGAGAAGTTCTTCCTCGAAGCCTTGGCAATGTACCGGGCTCAACTACCCCCGCACACTCCAGTAGCCGCAGTCGGCGAGCTGAGGATGTGGAGAAATATGTGGGCTGGGAAGCCACGGTCCCAGAGGCCAGCGACGTTCATCGACGCACTCTGCCGCTGCACAAGGACCTGCTTTCTTCTGACTTGGGGCCTACTGCGGATAGGTGCCACCCAGCCGGTCACAACATTAAAACGTAGAGAGAAGCTTCTCTTCACTGAAGAGGGTGAAAACCTGGCTGAGGAACCGGATGGGAGAGTCGCGTCTCAGCGCGCTGGCGATGATGGCCATCCACCCCGAGCATATTCCATCACCAGAGATGATCCTGCACAACTTCACGCTCCAGAAAAGACGCCGCATCCGTTGAGAAGTGAGTTCAAAATCAGTGGCTGGTGCCGATGTAATATGTAAAAATAGTATGCAGCTTCTTTTAAGCTGAGACGTACTTAATGTAGAACAGCAGATTGGATGTATCATATGATGGATGAATGAGAACCGCAAATTAAACGCATTTGCTCGAAAATATTGGACTCTTTCAACATAAGCTGTCATGGTGTAGCTGTTCCGTTAGCAAAACAGACGTTTTGAATAATGAACAAGAAGAGGTTAGTGAAGTTGCGTGCTCTTCTTCCCATCAAACTGTAGGCAATTTAAACCTCGTCCTCTGGCCCGGTGGTGCGCTGTATGTTTTTTTAGACTGTATTTTTACTTAACAATTCAGCTGCTCATTATTCATTTATCACGATTCATAAGCCGCTATGAATTATTAAACGAGGCGAAACCGGCCAGACGTACCTATGTGTACCTACTTCTCCCCATCAAACTATCGATGTGACCGAAGTGACCTAACGCCAGCTGTTCCCTCAAATATCGCCTGAATACTTTCCCCGGTGTACCCACGTTGCCAACTAGACCTTTATCCATCTCAGATCCTGCCGTCGACTCCGGATCGGCGGCGGCCGGTACCTCGACAGCCACGGGCGCAGAGTCTTTCGCCGGCGCCGCCACAGACTCGACGACCCTGTCAGATTCTTATTGCAATCGGTAGGTTCCTTTATTATTAATATGTTTTGTGGATGTTGATTCTGTGCAGACTTCCCAGGATAAGGTGGGATGAGAACAGATTATATCACCATTCACCAATTCCAATTTTGCCTCCTTACACTGCAACGTGCATCTCGACCGTCTGCGCAATCAATGGTATTTGCTTAATCGCCGATATCACCAGGTAACGTAAATGTGACGTCACATCCGACGCATTAGTAGAACAAAAGTAGAACAACGTATTAGGTGTCCCTGACTGAATACGTTCTTACTTAAGACTAAGAAAAACCTGACGTATTTATTTTACAACGTTGTGCAATGTGCAATATCTGTTACTTACACTGGAACGACTTGGACTCCACCTGGACTGAAGCAGCGAATCACCTTCCACGGTGTTTGTGTAATCATTTGCATGTGAGTTTCGTTGTTGTCAGGAACTTAGTTTAAGATCTTAAGGAGAGTTCATGTTTTACATATAAAATCGCATTGGAAAATTGTTTGTCTTAAATTTTGTGGACCCCCTAGCACATTACAAAGGGCCCCCAATCTGTTGCGGACCCCCCCTCCCGGAGCAAAATACTAGCTACGCTACTGCATGAGACTGACGTCAAATAGCATCTGCATGTTACAGCATAGAGCAAACAAAAGGGATATTTATATTCACACGCAATGCCTTTATAATGAGATCCATCACATATAATGTGTTTTAGAGTCAGGCACGTAGCCAAAGGGAGCGGAGTAGGCGCCCGCCCCCACCCCCTCCCTGGAGGCCCGTTTTCCAGGCCTGGCGGGCCCTTTTTAGTGCACGCAGCGCGCCGAAAAGGGCCGACGAGACCGCGCCAAGCGCGGTATCATGAGCTCTTTAAGAGTCGAAAGACCACGTGAAGAGTGGTCTTAAGATAATTTAGAGCACTTCGAGGTCCTGTAGGGCAACCAAGGCCCTCTCTGAAAGACCAGAGGGCCTCTTGGGTGTTAAACTTAGCCCTGTTCATGTCAGGCGGGCCCCTGGACAAGCCGGAAGGGCCCCTGAGTGGGTCAGAAGGCTCCCTGAACACGTCGAATGGTCCCCCTTACCAGCACAGAAGGCCCCTGGGTAGATAGAAGGGGCCCCTGAGCAGATTGTTGTTGTTGTCTTTCCCTCCGTCGGCTAGAAGCCGAACGTAGCCGAACGGCTCTGGAGGGTTCTGGCAGCGCCGCCAGGGCCGCCACCACGCTGTCGCTCCGCAGTTCGTCACGATCGGGTGATATCGTGCCCAGGAGACGTAGCCGGGACCTCATCAGCGCGGGGCACCTCCGCAGGACGTGCTCGGGGGTGTCAGCCTCTTCCCGGCAGATGGTGCACCAGCCGGCCCGGCAGTCCAGC